>VZUI01088137.1:0-11103 GCA_013401135.1 Cettia cetti | reverse complement strand
GAGCCAAGAATTCACAAACAGATCTTGTTGAGGCGTATCAGAGCTGACCGGGTGGTCTAGCCAAAACACCAGGCTGACCAAAGAAAGATACGCAACCCAACATCAGACCCCCCAGGACAGCTCAAGATATTTTCCCCATGCCCTGGACTCCAACACAAAATTGATAATGTGTAATTCAAATAACAATTTTTTTTAAAACAAGATATAAAAGAATTATTGTATAACTTCTGGTTGTAGTGACGTAATTTGTTCCTGAGCCCTTCTTCTTCTAATACATCAATTAACAGGGAACATGGTCACACAATCACAGAATATACATGACCATGATACTCTCTCCTTGTTCAAGAAATAATTCTGGTCTTTACCTTTACAGAACTGTTTTGTTTTAGTTTTATTCAGTTTGGTTTGTTTGATTGTACAATATTGGTACCATACTAATGACTCATAGTTACTAACTTTTATTCAGACCATGTTTCTCCTTTGTACAAATATGAAATTGCAGGAATAAAGAGCCATAATACAGCAGTCTTTATTTTTCAAAAGATTTAGTATCAGGAAATAAGAAATAAAGATTCTCATCCTGTATCTATTATATCACTCAAAGAAGGAAATAGTCATTAAAAATCTACAACATCATCCACAGAATCTGAAATTGATATAGAGGCAGTTTATCAGAACATAATTCAGTGGCTTTAGCTATGAAAATTCCTCATCTATTCCTAGGTGCAGATTTTCCAATCTTGGCAAATAATTAACTGAAAATTCTATAGGGAGCAATAGCCCCTGCTATACAATAATCCTTCTGCTTTGTGCACTTAATGAGACTTGGTTCCTCCTGGAAAAAATAGCATTGCTGAACTTGCTTAAACTCGCTAGAACTTCTCTCTACTTCTCTAGATACCATCTTTGAGACTGTTACATATGTGCAGCTCCTTCATCTTCTTTTGCCTATTACTGTGTGGTTAAAGACTGGGTAGGCTGTGAAGCTTTTTTCTCACACAAGCTTTTGGCTTCACAGTATGAATAAAGTATTTTGTCATAAATCCTTCTTTCTTTTGCATATTTGGAAAAAAATCCAAACAGAATCAGAAACAAACATAACATCATGTGGGGGTTTTTTTGGTAGTATCGTCACAATTAAGGTTGCAGCTACTTAATTTGGTGGTACAAATAGTTGCCTTTTCATGAGCAAACTGTCAAAATTGAAGAAGCTACTGTCCCCACAGATTAGACTCTTCTATCTGCCAGCATTCGCGTGCCTGTGGCTGAGTTGTATGCATCAGCTGTATGACACAGCTTGAATTCATATCAATGTCAAATCAATAACAGTACTTTTATCTGTTTTAATTATAGTTTCTGTTATTTGTGCACAGGAGAAGACATTTAAAATCTTCACTCCTGGGGCGGTAACAAATGACCATGGGACAGCAATAGTTTCTGCAGATGTTTTTAAATTATCACACAAATATGTTTCCTAATTTTGTGAAGGACAGATGAATGGCAAGTTATCTTTCAGAATGAGTTTTTGGGACTGTGCTTATAAAGTTTTTGCAGTTAGCCTAGTTAATTCTTCCTATGCTCCAAGCCAATGATCAGCAGCACAGAGCAAGAAGTGCAAAAGGGTACACTGACAAACCTTACTCTATACATTCTGTTCCTCAACACTGCTTCTAGGTCAGGCACATTGCCACACAGCTAAATGGTTTCCAGGTGCTTGAACGTATCAGCAGATTGATTTCAGATCCTCTTGGAAATGAGTGGCTCCATTGCACCTGCCTGAAAAAAACCAGGAGTCTATCCTTAGATACTACTGCAATCTCTCATGTTCATTCCCTGCTGATGAGGTTTCCTGCCACAGTTTTGGTATAAACTTGCATTCTCCAGTTCTTTCTCTATTCTCTGCATACTCAGGTCACTGTTCCAAACCCGAACTGCTATTGATTTGCCTTTTATTACCTCCATATTTCAACTGGTGCAGGACCAATGCAGGCAAAAGGGTTTTTCTGAACTACTTCTGAACTACTTCTCTAGCTCTGTGGGTTTTTTTGTATGACTTCAGGTCTCCATCCATGTCTGATTTTTCCTCCTCCCCATTTAAGATGTTAGGAGAGCTTTTATTTCAGAGATACTTGAAAATACCACTTACAAAATCTAGTGGATATCTCTTTGCACTTGTGGTAGCTGATATAATGATATGATATTTAAATTCAGGTGTTCAGATTTTTTAAAATCTAACAAACAGGTTTTCTTTTAGTCCTTGTTTCATGGCATAAGGACGATAAGATTATTTAAAACACTCTACACTGATGCTTTATGTATATGGCAGACATAACTGGTTTTATTCAGCCTTGCTTTTTTCTTAATATGATAGAGTTATCTGTGTTTAAAAGCACCAAATATTCTTGAAGCATAATTCTTCCACAATTTTAAACAGTTAATTTTTAAAAAAGTTAAACTGTGGATAAACAGAGCAGAAATTTTTAATATAGAAACATGCAATAAAACAAGGAGAGGGTTGCTGTTATCATGGACAATATCTCTGTAATTTTATTTGTTCAAATAATGTGCCTTAAACAAAAAACTACTAAAGTTATGGGATAATAAGAAATTTACATTTGATGCATATTCTCATATATGCATTTATACAGACGTAGACAAAGTAATCAATGGTCATAGAGAAAAAAATATATCCCAACCTATCATATAGAACTATGGAGCAGTAAATGAGTTCACATATTTTTAAGAATTCATGACTTTTCGAAGACATAGTAACCTAAATTTGAACTATCCTCAGAATTAATGCTAAAAGTTCATTTGTCAAGTAAATGAGGGAAGTACGTTAGATATATTAGTTTTTACCCTCCTCTCTCTTTAGAATGTGAGTGATCTCATTTGCAAAATTCAATCACTTTTGTTCATATCTAACAAGATTCTCAAAGTCTCCTTGGATAAGAGCAGCAGAATGATAAAACAGGGGTTATTTTAACACAACCCCTGTTGAATTCAAAATACTTTTTATGTAGAAATTGCTTTACTTCTCCTATTTGCATCATTATGAATATATTTTCCTCATGTTTCCATTTTAATTTTCAGAGAGGTCAATGGCAAAAATATGCAAATTCCAGAAAACTGTGTTATTACCTCATCAAGAATGAAATCCTGAACTTTATTTCAGTAACTTTCATATGCAATTAAAGCTCAACTTTCCCAACAGGGTTATAGTATGTTTAATTAAAAATGAAGTACATGATAGCTGAATGCAACACACTAAATCAAGTGAAAACATCCCTATCTTGTAGCATTGCCTTCTAAAATTACTGATAAAGCATGAAAAGGAATTTTAACTTCTCAGTTTTTGTTCCTCAAACCAGTTTGTTATTTGTTCACTTCAGGAAGACTTTTTTCAGACTTAAAAAGCAAAAATCTGTGTTATGCAAATAATACTTTATGAGTTTTGCTGTTCTTTTTTTTCCACCAAGTGATCAAACAAAACTAAAAAGGTGATCAATGGTCCATCATCAAAGCAATTAGTATAAAAGTAATCAATATTAGTCAAGTTATGTCTACACTGATATTCACAGGTGGTGTGGGTTAATCACAGAAGGCAGCTAAGCATCCCTCCCTCCCTCCCTCCCTCAGCAGAACGGGGAGGAGAATCAGAAGAGCAAAAGTAAGAAATTACCCGTGGGTTAACTTCAAGACAGTTTAAGAAAGGAAGTAAATCTGCACGCATAAACAGAGCAAGAAAGGAGTTCATTCGCGATTCCCTTTGTCAGGCAGATGTTGAGCCATTTCCACAGAAGCAGAGCTTCATATGTTAACAGCTACTCGGGGAGAGAAGCCATAGCCACAAACATCCCCTGCTTCCTACTGCACCACATTTTGATGCTGCCGTGCATCCTGTGAGGCAAAGTAATGCTAATGTGTGTATTATACACATAAGCAGATTACAGCTGCTATCACTGTTCCACCAGCATGGATAGAGGTACTTTGATTTTGCCTTGGTCTAATTCACTGCGAGAGAAGGTGAAGGACCCATGGGGTAAATGGAAATAGTGCTGTTCACCTGGTACAGAGTGACTTGTGGAGCTGTGGGAGCTGCAGGGCACGTCTTAGCTCTAAGGTCCCAGGCCTTCCAAAAAAAAAAAAAAACAAAGAAAAAATTAGGGAGCAATTTAGGAAATAAGACACAAAGTATATCTGCATAGTACCAACCCCTGAATCAATCTGCTACATTTGAAATTGGCTTACACTGCCATTAAAAAAAAATTATTATAGATATATCTAACATGTTCTAACATGAATATATTCTTTGAATGTTTTATGATATTATCTGCTCCCATGGTCTCTCAGGTAGTGTGCTTGGTGTCAACTATAGTTTTAAATCTAAAGAATAATGATAAATATTGCACATTTCTGGTCTGCAAAACAATAAATGTCAGCTGCACTCAGACTATAACTCAAGACAATTAACTGGAAGACAAAAAATTGCTTTTTCTTTCCCCTGCTGCCAGAGCTGTAAACTCTTTGCCAAATTGCCTTTATAAGAATTTAACTTCCCTACTGATTAGTTTGACTCACATTAATTTAAAAAATACCTCAACTGCAACTTACTAGGTTATAAAAATGTCACTTTTCCTAGCACAAAGACATCCTGGTTATTTTAGTTGAAATCTTTTTAAAATAAGTGAATGGATTAATTAATAATTCTGAAATCCCAGTAGAAAGAATATTTCTGTTCTATTATCTTTTCATCAAAATATCCCTGTGGTATCTTAAGGTAAATTTTAAGAGCAAGAGGTTTTTTTCACTCCCCAAATTCTGTTTTAGCTACAAAACTTATGCTTACAAAGGAAGAAAGTGTTCCACTTTAAATTCCTGATTTAAGCTACATTTTCTATTTCATTTTAAGACTAAATTAATAACTTCTAGCTATATATGTGTTTCCTGCCTGGTCTTGTTTTGTTTTGTTTTGTTTTGTTTTTTTTGTTTTTTTTTTTTTTTTTTTTTTTTTTGTTTTGTTTAATGTTTTAAGTTAGTCATTGACAAATTCAAACAGGCAATGAAAAATGTTTTGCGTTAATCATCTTGGTGTAATATTAATAATCAGTACTTTGGAATAACAAAAGGAAGAACAGTGGAGGAAAATCAAACAGTAGCTCCTAATAAAGTAATACAGGACAAATTTAAATTATTTGATGATTTAACTTCATCATTCAAGAGTGGTGGTAGAGGCACAGATGGATGGAAATTACAGTTTTAGACAGGAATGCAGAAATCTTTGGAAATTGATGAGGGAGGTCAGCTTAAAGGAGTGCTGGGCTCATTAGTTTGGACTGTAGGCTCAAAGGTGAGTTGGTGGCCTTGGCTGGAACTACACTGTCAAGAAGAACTGCATTGCCAAACAGAAGGCAGAGGAGGCACAAGGGAATGAATGTGTTAGGAGACCATTGGAGAGCTGATAAGGCCAATGGTTAGTTAGGAGTTCACCATGTAATATCTTCTTGTAGTCATGTGTTAAATGGGGTAATCTCATATTTATGCTGAGGATGATGTAGTGTTAGCATAGCTTTTATTATTTTTTTAGGACTATTATATTTCTTCTAAAAATACCACCGTAATAGATCCAAGAGATTCTCTTTCTTGTTAAGAGACAGGGCAGTTGTTTTGTAATGTCAAGTTAAGGTGTTTCTATGAATAAAGCACAACACACTTTGTTGTCCTTTAAACATATTTTGACTGGTTTCATTATCCTGCATTTACTACTTATCAAACCTGACTTGTAAGTAGCAGTATACTTCATCACCAGCAAAGCTTGCATAAATAAAAAACTTATGAGTCTAAAATGATAATTACCACAATCTAATGAATCTCATAAATCTTTTATAATGAAGGGAAATAAACAATGACTCAGAAATGAACACATTAATAACTTGGGGTGGGTTTTTTTCCAAAAGCAATGAGTAGTTTAATTTATATGGTGTGTCCATAGACAGTATAACTGGAATCCTATCATTGAAATAATTAGTAGTTAATCTAAAGGGATAAACATATCTAGCAGAGTCCAAATTGAAAAATGGCTATTAAAATTATCATTAAACTAGGAACATTACTATAAAATTATAGTAAATGGCCAACATGATTATAAAGAAAATGCAAAATCTTCAAGAGATCATTTACCAAACATAACATCTCTCAGTCCCTCATCAAGCACCCTCCCCAACACAATTATTTTTTCAAAAGTTCCTAAATGGAAAATGGAATTTATTTAAATTAAAAATTGCATGTTTACAAGAGAGAAATAATAATAAAAAAAGCCCTGGGATTCTCTTTGCCTAAATTTTTCATTTATGTGTGTTGGATGAGTTTGAACTGGGTATGACTACAGATGTTGGAGGTTTTGGCTCAGGACTATTATTGCAGTTCTTCAGAGCAGAACCTATCTTCCTCAGTGAGATAAAGAGATGAAAACTAAATACCTACAACTATAATAGTGATATTGAAAAGTTGGTGGATTGCATTTCAAATATTATTTTAATGTATGTAGGGAAACTAGTTTCAATGTATATGAAATGTTGACTGGATTTCCACATACTTGTGAATATTCCCAACGCAAAAATAAAGTAGTAGAATATTTTCAGTATATCAAAAGATTCGAATATATTATACTAGAATCTCTAAAGCAAGAATAGTATAAGATTGTTACATAACTTGCAATACTTTAGCATATTATTTAAATTTACAGTAAATGATAAAATTATTGTATATATCAAACACTAAAAATCTGATTCACTCACTTTTTAATATTTATGAATATTTATTGCCAGATTTATTGTCTTCCATTTTAGCTATAAACATTGTCAACCTTCTAAATATACTGCATGTTACCATTCACTTGAAATCATAAATGGATTATTGGTTTTCCAGTTCAAATTAGATAATCATAGCATGTAACTTAGTTGATCTGTCAGGAAAAAAACCCACTCAGATATTATGTTCCTAGTGATTGGTGAAATGTCGCAGGAGCTGATTACATTGAGAAGCGTCACAGTTCGACAGGATTAGAAATTTCAAGGGTCCTGGAGAGCATGAGCAAGTGCATTAGTGCCACCCTGACCTTTCTGTCAGTTCAGTCAAGATTGCAGGGGCTAAATAAGAAAACTCTCAGAAGCCTATAAATTGTGGAGATCTGGAGTAACTAAGAAAATCCCAGAGAAATGCATTACACAGTAAGTAGCCCAATTTAGACAAGGTTGATTTTGAGCTTACACTGACATCATGACCACCTCACTGTCTCTTCTTTCCATTTCCTGGCACCCAGTCACCACCTGGCAGCCTTCTGACTTGCTTTGTTCTACAAAGTACAGCAAGGTTTTTCACTGGGTATAGAACGTTCTTGCCACCTGATTTTGATTTTTCTACACAAAAGAGTTCTGCTTTTTTCTCAAAAAAAAAAAAAGAAAAAAACAAAACAACAAAAAAAATCCCAACCAAAAAAAAAAAAAAAAAAATACTCTTCATTATTGAAAGTTAAGTAATTTGGTTATTTAAAGATAAAGCAAACAAAATATTGAATATTGAGTATTTTCTCTTTGAAGGTATTTAAATACTCTTCCTGTGATGTTAATATAAAAATTTAATATACACAATGCTTTTCTTTATCCTTCCAGGATTGGAGGAATCGTTTTTGTAATAAAGAGGAGTACAGAAATCTAGAATAAAGGTCTCAGCTTACAGGGTAACTGAGCCCCTATGTTTCAGCATCCAGTAAATGTCAACTGATAGATTAAAACTGGCATTGAAGAATGATTGGCAACATGTTCAAACAATTCATAAAATCAAGGCATGTTATTGTTTGTGAAATTTTTGTGGCTCCCAGATATTCAGGTTTGCACTTGATAGCTCATGGAAACCATTATATTTTCTCTGTCCAGTAAAAAAATTATAAAACTGTCTCTACATCCACAATTGCTGGCACTAAAAGAAATAGGATCTTTGAATTTTATCTAAATGATTTTTGATATCAAGTAGCCTAATGAAAGCTGACGGTCTGAAAAGTGAATATACAGCATTTCTGATAATAAATGCAATCATGCTGGTGAAAATTTAATTAAGATAAATACCCATCATGTATTCAGTTATATTAGTATAAAAATTTTCAAAATAGAATAAACATCTATTCAACACACCTCAAAATAGCTTAATTGTGTACAAAATAGACTTTCTGTGAAAATTCCAAGGACACAGTTTATTTTCACCCTGAGAAATAAGTCATATATTATATTACTATTATGTCCATAGCTTACTTTAAAGATCTGTCCTTATTCCTACTTCTTGGAAAAAATAATATTTTATCTAAATCATGAGACTTGATCAAACAAGAACACAATGAATCAGCCATACTTTTTCTTATGAAGTTCTGTTATGCCATCCCATAGATGAAATGTTCTAAAGCTAAGTTGTTTCCTTGCCTTGTGACATGTTATTAAAATACTAAATAAAAATTTATGACACCAAAAAGCTTGGTGTTTGACGCAGCCATGTAGCTGTTATGTTACTATAAATAAATCTTTATTTTGTTAATGTCTTTTAAAGATTTCTGTGTTTTAAAGAATACACACGGTAGTCCTGTACTATGTACTGTAGGAAGAGGCAATGTCACAAAACAAACTGTTTATATGAATAAGAGGTATGATAGTAGCTTTTTTTTGAACTTTGGATCTCTTTAGAAATTACAGATGTCTGAGAGTTCCTGTTACTTGAGGACCGGATGGCTCTGCTTTGGGATAGAAAGAAACACAATCCCAGGACAACATTCAGCAGATGTCTAGGCAGCAATTCCAGCTGACCAGACAGGTTTGTTCTACTTTCACTTCACACAGACAAAGCCAGGAATTATGCAAGATAATGAAATAAGCCACAAACACTATGGTTACTGAATATAGAGAAAATTATGTAAAGACTTTAAGCAAACAAATAAACACTTAAAATTCAAACCTCAAATACTTTGGATATTTTTTGAGGGTGGGGAGAAATGGAAAGGGTAGGAAAGTGGCATAGAGAAAGAAACAATTGGATTTTCTATCTTAACAAGAGAGAAAAAAATCTTTTATTCTGATGCAGTTGCTTATTTCCTTGTCAACTACAATAACTGAATTTGATAACTACAACTGTTGCTTTAACTAGAAGTATATTGCTTATGTCCATCCACATAGTGTTCTGACTAGATCTCCAGAAACCCTAAATCAACATGTCTATAGAACTAAATAGCACTTCTGGGTTTTAAACTAATTTGGGATCATGTGACACCACTTATATTTTTTTTCTTTAATATAAGCTATGAAAAAAAACACTGCACTTTTATTTCTGTGGCTGACATTCTAATAGAAATTAGAACCTGAATAACACAACATCAGGAATACTGTACAGGCATTAAAGAAAAAAATTCCCAAACAACTAAGAGGAGGATTTTATTGTAAAACAAGACTAAAACACAAGGGATTTGATTTTACTCACAATCTTCTTACTTTTTTTTTTCATCTCTAAGAAAAGTGTCTCCTTCTTCACCATTTTAGTTTTCTGCTGGATAATTATGACATAGGATAAGGGTGATATTAATTTCAGCCAGATCTACATCTGCTTCTCCCTTTCCAAGTCCAGATACGTCTAACAAAAGCCTTGGATACTTACCAAGTATCTGCTGTTGCTCTGTGCTTTGTACCATGATTTTTTTGTGGAAAGACAACTGAAGAACATCTTCCAAAGGAAACTCAAAAAACACGAGTCTAAACAAGCAGAGGATCTGTGGCTTTTAGAGTGCCTACATGAACATGAAAATGCTTTGAGAAGTTTGATTGGAAATATGGAAGGGAGAATATTTGAAATATGCCCCATATATTCAAAATGCAAGTTGTTTTTTCTGACATGGAGTGTAATGTTGTGTTTTTCTTTCCTCCATGAGGAAGAGTATCTTCATGTCAGACCTTATTTTGTTGGCAATAATACTGGAAAGCCCAGTGGTGAAAGAATGATGGGTGATAAACCATTTTCTTACTCATATTGGTGAGCCTTCTGGAACAATCTGAATTTTTTTTTTTTTTTTTTTTTGCAATACCTCTACAAAATTATGCAATTTCTATTGCTGTCTTTGAGCTTCAGTTTTTTTTGTAAAATTTGACATCATTTGTTAGCAGCAAACACTTATTTGCACATTTTTTTTTATTTTTAAGAAAATTAAATCACTCTTGAATTCTATATTTTATTGCCAAATTGTCTTATGAGGAGGGATCATTGCAGTCAGACTGGTTTCAGACTTTTAAGCCATCTGTTGCTAGTGGCATTACATACACAGGATTTGATCTTCAACTCTCATGAGTAGACACATATTAAATCAGCATGATAAGTTCCTAAATTTGAAGGTAACAACCCATCCTGACAGTTTACATCAGTAGATTAGGAAGCTTTTAGATACTCTAATTGGAATGATTGAATAGGTGTAAATCCAGAGGAAAAAGGTGGCTTTTTGAATGGATGACACTCTTGCCAGATACATTTATAATGTCTTACACAGAATTGATTGCTATCCATATTAATAGTGCATTTGATATTTAATAGTTTCCAGCTCCTGTAATCTATGTATATGCATTCTGATATAGTTATTATCTTCTGATTTTATCTGTTTAAAGACTCCCATGGATCTCAGGGAACCTTTGAGCCATACATAAACAGTAAGACCTGAGATGACAATTGCGACACAGGATTGTAATTAAAATAATTACGTATACACGTGAAGCCTTGTACCAACAATCTTTATAATGCATTTTCAAGACCTGTTAGATCAAATTTGCATGGACAGATGTCAAGCATCACAGATTTCTTACACTTACCATATACAGTTAGGTTTTCACTTTTCTGGTAAATATATAGCTACTGTCACCTGTCTTTTTGCTTGACATGATCCCTTCTGTCCTGGGGTGACTTTATGATGCTTGTATCCCCAGTTATGTGTTCTGTTTATGGAGGATATTAAGTCCTTCCTTCCTTCCTTCCTTCCTTCCTTCCTTCCTTCCTTCCTTCCTTCCTTCCTTCCTTCCTTCCTTCCTT
>VZUI01088136.1:0-20033 GCA_013401135.1 Cettia cetti | reverse complement strand
CCAAGCCATTGTCCTTCTGGGCTGTGTACCAGGGTCTCCAACCCCCCTGTACAGATCCCAGACCCCCCTGTACAGGTTCCAAACCCCCCTGTACAGGTCTCTGTCTGTCCAGGGTATTCAAAGCAATGCCCTGGACTCCAACAATTTTGGGTTTTAATTTAACTATAAAAAGGACAATTCATTAATTTATTTGAACCTTTGCTTCTTCCTATAGCCATATGAAAAATATACATAAAGGTTGTTTATATATGGATTTTCCAGTAGATAGTTCCATTCTCTGAGCTATAAAATACATTACATCCAAGAAACCAGATTGTTATCAAAATACTGTGTTGAGAATCCTGTAGTGCTTTACACAAATATTAATACGTCTATGTCTCTGACAAAGAAAAAAGTTTGGCAGATCATCTGATGATGTTATTGGAGAGAAAAAATATGTAATAAAAATGTCAGACCTTAGTATTTAGAAAAAATTTATCCAAAACTATAAAAAACCATATAATTTGCTTTAAAAAGTAGTCAGAGGAGGAACTATATTTTATTTGCTTGTGGCCTTTGAAGATTCATCTTTACAAGCTTTGCATTGCAACTTTGTTAAAAAAGGTTAAAAAAAGCTGATTCATTTTAGATAGATATTTGATTCTAACTATAAGGTCTATGACAAGAAATATTACTAGACTCACTAAGTATTTGAGAGAACTACAAGATTGTGAAAATTCAATTTAGTTAACTGCATGACCAAAAGGCACTTTTTTAAAATCTTTTACCTTTAATCTCTGGCTGCTAGAATTGTCTTCCAAATCATGTTCCAAATTTCTGAACCTAAACTCTTGTACGAGGTTGATTACAATGTCACATACTATGCTACCATAAAAATATTACTGAAATAGCTGTTTCCTTATTTTTTCTAAAAGAATGTAAATTATGTAAGTTAATTTAAATTACTTACATTTTAATGAGCTTTTAGGGCTATCATAGATTAAGATTTATAAATTAAACATATCATGCTATTATGATAAGGCATTTTCTATTTTTACATAGGTTTACCAAATTTCATATCTTCAGCAGACATTTTTTAATTTGACAAATATTATCAAAAAGAAAATTTCAGTGTGAACATGTATTCCTTTGGTAGAATTCATTTTCATAGTGATGTTGTTGGAGTGCACAGGAACAGCTTACTCTTCTACAGGAGAATTCTGAGGGATTACCTTAAAATAAAAGTCTACAAACATGGTAGAAAAAAAACTGCAGCTGCTATAATTGGAGAAATTAGCTAATATTTTATTTTATTATATATGTTTTATGACCTTATAATATTGCAGTAAAGTCCGGTATATTTTGACCTGTGATAGTAGAGAGGCATTGAAATTTCCAGGTGAAACTTCTAATTGTAAGGCTTTGGTCACATGTGGACAGTAACTGCAGGGCTTACCATAACTAGAACAAACTCTGCCATAGTCATGGTGACTATTTCTTGGCCTATGGACCATTTGAAAAGGATTAAATTGATGATCACAAGAAAAATTCACCTAAATGACTGCAATACTAAAGCACTACTACTACAAAAAAAGAAGGGTGGTAGAACTTAAAACTAATGGGCTGAAACTGCAAAATCATGGTTTTATGGTCAGTTTATCACACTGAATCATGCAACCAACATCAAGATGATATTCAGAAATTCCAGCAGTGTCAGTTTGCACAAGTAGAAGAACTAGTCTCATACACAAAATCTCTTTTTGGACTTTATTTCTGGTATTGGTACAGGTATCAGCTGTAGAAGCTAGGTATGCAAATATTAGATAAATAAGTAAGAATTTCCTTGATAAAGATCACCATCTGTCAAACACCTCTGCATCAAAACTTGAATGTAAACCTTTTACTGAGATGGATTATCAGTGTAGCCACTTTAGCATTGATTTAGGAAGTTCAAGAAGTCATTAATCTGTGAAATACTAACTAAAATACAGATGAAGAATGAATTGAAGCTATAATCACAACAAAATTGATACTCTATATTTTTTTATGATAGTACAAAAACATCTCACTAGACATGCAAAAACTTAGAATTATTCTCATGTCAGCTACGTTCTTTCTGAAAATTATTCTTTCTGCCTTTTCTTGTAGGTAAGGATAAAACCATTACCTATAGGACGCATTTAGAATAAAAACTATGTCTTATTTTTTGGGTTTTAGCAGACAATAAGTCCAGCTCTGTTTTAGCTTTACATGCTTGTGAATTAGTATTGGGCATAAAGCAAGATGCTGAGCATATCAGAGAGTTTAAAGTCTTTAATTTTGAATTAATATTTGAATTAATGGAAATTATTTTCTAACATTTCTAAATGCCTTTTAAGAACTACTAATAGGCAACAAATAAACAGTATTTGTATGTACAAAAAGACACTTATGGGGGTCTTTTGCTTATTCAAAACACTAGAAGGAGGAACATGATCCTCATGAAAAATAGGTTTCCATGCTTGAGTATGTGTATATGTTTATACCTGCCCACACTATGGAATTCTAAAAATCATTTAGAGAGCATTAAAAAAAAAAAAGTAGTTGAACTTAGGAAGCTTGGTCTTTTGTAACCATCATTCTACAAAATCTAGTTATGGAAGCTGTAGAAAAAGGAGTGAACTGTTAATGGTTTTTTCTGGTGTGAGAATCAGGGGCCATAAATAAAAATAGTAGAAATAAGCAAAAAATCACAAGTGATTTTTCAACTCGTAGTGAGCAATAGAGCAACAGAAGTCCTTGTCATATGAAGGTGTAGATGTTAAATGTTGATGTGGGTTCAGAGTATGGGTGAAAGACTTAGAATCAAAACTAAATCTAACTTAGGAAGCTAGAATTTTCTGTGAAATAAAACAGAGTGTCATAAAACAGAAGGGTAATTACAGGATGGGTAAAATACAGAAGGGTAATAACAGATTTTGAATGTAGTCATGCATGTACATAACAGAGACAGTACTGTTCACAAGACACAACTCATGGGTAGGTCAATCCCTAAAATCTCTAAAACTTTCTGTTTGATTTTTTTACATTACATTTCCATATGAATAGTAGCACAGACTATACATATATATATAAAACAAATCAGCTACTAAGGTATCACTTTCAAGACCAATTTGTACCACACAAAATCTGTTATACTTAAAAGCTCTTCCTCCCTGAAAACTGAAATCATGCCTTCCATCTTCTTGTAGGTTCTAGATATTAGTGGTGAGTCATGAAATAATAAGGAAATGGCAAAACAGCATAGTATGTTATACACTATTAAAACAGTTATGATATTGCTTGAGATGTATGAAACAGGCAGCTGTTCCTTCCTCTTCTCTGCATTTTACCTTTTCTAGACTAAAATTTCTAATTTTGATACCACTGAGAAGCTAAGTGATAGGTTTTTAAGATAGCTACATAGACTTAAAAAACATCCTGACAAAGATGTCTGGGTGATTTTTTTCTACCTAGGTTACCCCATGAAAAGCAAGAACATCCTTTGCAAACAGCTGATATTTTGTAATTCCATTAGGCTTGAATATCTTGTGTATATGCTCTGGGCTGTTTACATACTATTGTTTTATAACTTGCTGGTCTGCACAGAAAATTCTTGCAAGAGCTGAAAAATATTGTATCCTAATTTACTCATCAAGATGTTACTGGTGCTGGTGGGAGCAGAAATGAAAAGGAGACCACATGCCTGCAGCAAATAGTCTTAGGGAAAAAAACCTTCAGTTAAGCAGACACACATGCTTATTGCTATTGACTAGACTATGCCTATTCCAAACAGTGCAATTGCAAAGTTATTTAATGTTGCACTGGTAGCTCTAAACAAAAAACAAACAAACAAAACCCCCACAAATCTCAAACATAACAAGAAAACCAAATCAAACCAAAGAAACAAATCAAATCAAAACAAAACAAAACCAAAGGCTGAAATCTGTCCAAGAAATCAGGACAGATCAGGCATGCTTCCTGATGTGA
Organism: Cettia cetti; assembly: GCA_013401135.1. Lineage (NCBI taxonomy): Eukaryota > Metazoa > Chordata > Aves > Passeriformes > Sylviidae > Cettia > Cettia cetti. The sequence continues at coordinate 16,046 of VZUI01088136.1, read as the reverse complement.
TTTAAAATTCAAGCAAGGCCCTGAGAAGACAGAGGAGCTTTTGTAAAAATTGAGGCATGGTGAGACAGCTTGCAAAATTAGGGAGCGCAGTAGTTGTGCAAAAGATTTTCGGTATCAGTGGGCAGGGAGGAAGAGGAAGATGGAGTTGTTTGTAGATGGAGGAGCTCAGCTGTCAAGGGTTTGTCCATGGGATAGGAGACCAGGTGTGAGAGCTCAAGGTCCGGGTCAGAGGAAAGGATGGTGAGACAGACCATGGTGCACCAGGTGCACCATGGTGGAAGCACATTAACAACCACCTGGCCGTGGATGTTCAGTGGGCCACCTTCAACAACCTGATTAATTTTCTGGGCCACTAAAACCAGCTTCCTCAAAGATTTCTTCTCTCTGACACTTTCTGGTTTGGCATGTGGTGGGACAGAAACTGTCAGGGGCATTTGGGGATAGCTGGGATATCTGCCTAGGACATGTGCTAAGCATGAAAAAAAGTCCTCTGACATTTTATTCTTCTTCAATTTAACTTCATTTTTTTAAAAAAATCTTTCCGTCTAAAAGTAAGACAAACCAATCCCTGCTGTAATTTAAAAAACAATTAGTCCTTTAAAATAATAAAGTTATTGCAATTTATAATACTCCCCTGTAAAATTTCAGTAGGTAAAAGAAAGAGTGATTGGCTAGAAAGTATACTATAAACAGTAATCTTGATCTTGACACTTCATAAAGGAGAATGAAAAATTTAATAGTGTAGTACATGAGAAATACAAAGTTATGGACATTATGGAGTTGTATAGGAAGTACCTAAATGACAGAATATAGGCATTGTCTTTTCCATTATGGGGAGAAAACAAATGGCAATTTTTGATAAAAATGAAGATTTTCAGCACGAATATCAAACTTCTGACAGTAGCTGTGAGAGCATAGTCATGTTTGAACAAGATATGTTCTCAGATTCTGAAAATATGTGTTTAGGTGTTCGTTCATATTCTCCCACTTCCGGGACGCTGGTAGATTTTGATTCCATGAGAATATTTAATCTAATTTTGAATTGCATTAAACTTTTGCCTTCCAGAGTATCCTGTGGCAGTGTATTCCAAAAATTAATTATTCATTATAAAAAATTTGCTGTATTTGAGTTAGACATGGTGCCTAACCAAGTTACTAATAACTTAATTTGATCCTTGTGTTATGAAATCTGTTGGGCAATGTTTCCATTATTCACAATTGGATCTGTTTCAAATCCAGAGAACATTAGCCTATTTAATTTCACTAAATGTTTCTTTTATACAATGTGTTGGTTATGTGAAAATCTGTGAAGGACAAAAGTAAATTTCAATCAAGGAGTTTTTTTAAATCCACCCACAGCAGAAGGGAGTCAAATGAGCTCTGGTTTCTAGAGGTTATAGTAAATCCTCGTTTGTTTTCTTAACATATGCAAAAAAACCCTCTAACAACCTTTATGTACATTTGTGTACACCAGATGTACATTTTGAAGTGTTTCACATGATGTTAATTTAAGAAATATTTACAGCAAAATAATAATGAAAATATGATATTTGAATTATTCTTTTTGCTGTTGTTGTTGTTTAGGTCTCTTACAGTTAATATGAATGTTGCAAAACCAGCTACAGCCTTTTCCTCACGCAGTTGTGATAAAAAGAGCTGGAGTCCTTATTTCAAGTAAAGTTGAACTGTATCTCCTTGACTAATATTTATCATTTGTTTTAGTGTAGTGATGGCAAAAGTAAATTCTTCTTCTTTCCTTGATGAAAGTTAAATGCTTCTAGTGAAGTTACATAACTTATGGAGAAATATTTAACGGACTATATTTAATAATGTACAGGGTGTGTACATACAAGGAAATAATATCTTCAAGCACACAAATACTTTCAATGCATTACTTCAGAATAAATGGGGATCTTCTGTTGGACTAACATGATATATACACTCTCTTGGAGCTTGAATATCACTAGAGTTCATGAAAAACCCAAAACAAGAAAAGAGAAGATGTGATAGACCAAAGGAATACACCTGTATTTTCAGACAGCTAACTTTGAAAATGTGATAAATGCTGTATCATAAAGCTCAAGGTTTTCATACTAAAACTCTCTAGCAAGGTTTATACAGGAGTTGATAGATAGCCTAAATAATATTTTAGAAGGAGATAATGTATCTTATGCCCTGATGGATGCTTTTTTCACCTCGCTCAGTCTCTGGGCAAATGAGAATTGAAAACTACTATGGATGTAGTTTTCTACATGGACTGATAAGAATATGTGAATATGAGCATATTTGGGGGTTAAAAAAAAGAAAAAGCTCTGATCTGAGAGCCGTAATTATAGAATCATAGAATCAAAGGATCATCAAGGCTGGAAAAGACCTTTAAGATTTTCCAGTCCAACCACACATCCAACACTGCCACTGTGAATCCCTAAACCACTTGGCCACATCACCTAGCGCCATATTCAGAAGTCTCTTAAGTGCCTCCAGGGATGGTCACTCCCTCACTTCCCTGGGAAACACATTCAAATGCCTGACAACCCTGTAGTGAAAAAACTTTTCTCATATCTAATCTGAATCTCCCCTGTCTCAGATGAGGGCCATTTTCTCTTGCCCACTCACTGGTAGGCGTGGTGGAATTTTCAAGGTTTGTTTTAGAAATGAAAAGCAGCATATGCAGATGACACTCAACACGTTTTCTTAGATAAATATATATATTTTAGGTACCTGTATTTTAGGTAAAGAGAGTAAGAAAATGATCTTTCTGTCTAGAAGATAAAGTTAAGGAATTCCAAAAATCCATGAAGACATAATCAAGCTTGTGACGCCACAATCAGGAGTAGCACGCTGTACTCCAGGTGTTACTATGACTGCTATCACTGCTATCACATGAGCAGTCTGCTGCCCATATTTCCTTCACACTTTCCACAGACTTTGCTAATACCATCATGGCAGTACTGCTATTGAGTAAACCTCTGTCTGTTCCTTGGCTGGTGCTCATTTTGTCCTAAGTTTGCTATGAAATAGCTGAATTGTGTTTTTCTCAGTCAAAAGCTACTTCAGCTTCCTTGTTTTAAAAATATAAGTTATAGTAAAATGATAATATACACACGGATGAGTAGCTTTGTCTTGGCTCAGTGCTGTGGTAAAACAGGCACACACAACTGTCTTCTTGTCCTTGCCTGTAATGATTTCTGAAGGGGGATTATGTGAGCACGAAACCCAGAAAGAAGCTACCTTATACCCCAGCCAAGGTGTCCGATCTTGAGGGTCAAGCACACTACAGGCTGATACATCAATCTAGACATGTCATTCAGTGCTATCTCTTCACTCCTTAAGGGTCAGTCAGTGGGCTCAAGAAGATCTCCTTCATGTACCCAGACAAGAACAGCTGGTGGTCAGAATGCTCCATCCTATCTAGTGGAGTAATCACATGGAGGAAAATACAGCTGGACCTTAAAGAATCATATGAATGTGATGGTTTACCAAAGGTCTTTTTCTCCATATCTACATTTATCACTTACACTTTAGCTTCCACCTCAAATTCTCAGCCAACTTTATGGGAGAGTACTCTGTACATCTAAGGTCATGATTAAACTTTGGGGTGGTGCTGCGTATCAGTTTAGTGAAGGGTTGTATGGGAGAGAAAGGATGTAGAACTTTGAGCATGGGTATTCATTTCTGCTTCACTTAAATATTTCAAAGGTTGATTTGCTCTAATTAAGATACACATCAGTATAAATCATTAAAATTTGTCACAGCTTCAGTCTCCTCACGACTATAAATGGAGGCTACATCATGTAGTTTATCATAACGGCAAGAAAGGTAATTAAGTAAGTTTTCTAAATAATTAAATTGTCAGGCTAATTGTGGAAAATGAAGAAATATCAATAGTCCCCTTGTAGGAGAAGTTGAAAATAGAGAGGACTTAGTGGGGCAGAAGTGAGAGCAGTGACAGATCCAGAGTAGCTTTCAAGTTTTCAAGCCAACAATATCAGTGTTCTATTAAATGTAATAGCCTTGAGTGTTTTAGAACTATGCATAATGACAACTAATGTCTAGCATTCATTAAAATGATACACTATGATTGCTTATTTTTTATTCAATCCATATATTGCATTCTAGCATGGGCCAATTTTCATTTAAAGATTCAATGATATTTACAATCATATTAGACTATAAACCAGGAAATGTTTAAAAACCCAAACACATACCAATCAAAGATTCAAATAAAGGCAACAAATGTGTAATCACAACATGTGAGATGCTGACTTTTAACCTTGAGAGCAAACAATAAAATGCTAAAAACCTGAAGAGGTCTCAGGCAGACAGACAGCAACCTCCATACACCCCAATATATACAATGATAAACCAAAGTGAATAATCTGACAACATTAAAACACGAAACAACACAAAGACTAATTCATGAGATTCTACCACTATTGCAGCTAATTTTACAAATTAGCTGCAATAGAGGGACATATGCACACTCTACCTACATCATGTGTAGCTACTTTGGGACTGAATATTCAAGCACAGCATCTTCTTAGCTCAGTCTGGAGCTAAGATCTTCTGGACAGATCTCTCTATCGCTTTTATGCAATGTTTTGAACTCACATAGACAAATCTTGCTGTGTTTTGGGGAGCATCTACAATGCTGTTTCTGCCCCCAAAAATGCAATAGAAATTTAATGCTTTTGGGATTAAATGCTAAAGAGAAAATAAAAATGTAGAAAGGTGAAGTAAATTTTCTGCTTTATAGAATAAAATTTGGTTAAGAATAAATAGCCAATAAAATTACCTTTTCATCTTGAGATCATCCCTGTGTAAATGGTCCAACTACCTAATTGGCTGCACATCCTTCAAAAGAGGCCTTTTATTGTTTGATCCATTGCTATATTATGCGTTTTGAAAAAAATCATTAAATCAAAATTACAAATCTGTGTATTGGCAAGAATTAGTTCAGAAACTGGGAGGTCTCTGCCAAACAAAAGGAATGAATGCCAGAGGATAAACTCAGTAAGAGTTTTATCACAGCATAACATTGACATTTAATTATCGAAGCTATTTCCCCTTGCCTCTGTTTTCTCCCTATGGTTATAATGATTCTACAATGAACTTTTACAATTACTTCATTAGTCCTCTTTTAAATTGTAATTAAAAATAATTGATCTTGTTACTGAGGGGTCACTTATGAACCCCATTTCCTATGGGTTATTTCAAGAAATTACTTAAACATGTGTTTTAACCCCTACAGTTTATCTCCAGCATTTGCTTCAGTAGTTCAAACTGTTCTTTACTCCTATTGATTATGAGTCTGGAGTCACAAGGAATCCATTTGAGCACGTTCCTTCAGGAAAACATTTAAGCATATCAATAAACATTACTATGTAAGAAAGAGTTCTGTGCCTAGTGAAACGCAAGCAATTAAGCTATGTATGAACTTCAGATTACCAAAAAGCCACAAAAACCAAAACCAAACCAAAAGCACAAAAAGAACTCCTAAACAAAACAAATTAATTTTTTTCTTTTACCTATACAGAAGAAGAAGGTAGATGTAAAAATGAACAAGAGCTAAACAAGTTACATGTTGATGAGGAATAACTAACTGCCCAACGTGCAAAGCATATTTGGAAATTTTTCTATCTTAAGAGTAAATAGAGAAACACAAAATTACATATAGGCTAACAGGTCCATACCAGGTGGATTAATTTAAAGGCATAGAAATAAAAGGAATTTAAAGGATTCATTCATTATTCCAGATGTTCTCAGCCCTTTCTCCTTGGGTAATTGTGAGATTAACCTTGCATATGAGGCATGACACTAACTGAAATCATAGAAATGTCAGTTTAGGAACCCCCACAGAGGTAGAAGTGGCAAAGATTAGAGATTTCATCAAGAATTCAGTTTTTCAATAACCGTATAAACAAAAGCAATTTCTGTGGCTTCTTTTGTTTTGAGAGGCATTGCTCTTTTTCAAAGGTTAATTGCAGTAGCTAACAATGTTTCCATTATTTTTTGAGTTTATACTCTTTGCAATGTGACTCTTTTTTTTTTATTTGCATGAAATATGCAATTGCAGTGATGAATACTATCCTTTTGACACTGTCCAGCGCAACTTTTTAAAGTCTGTAAAAACTGTATCCAGCTGTCTGTGTCTGAAGTGGGGTTTTCTTGGAGCACATTTAGTCTGCTTCATTGTAGTACAAGATAGCAATTATGTCCAAATCAGTCCTCATTCCTCATTTGATCTTTTTAGACTTTCTCATGACAAAGGCTATCCTATAAGATAAAATAAATGACGAACAGCTTCAAAACTTGACTGTGAGGAAAGTCATGAGACTAGTGCATGAGCAGCAATGAAATTACGGCATGTGCAGCTAAGCATTTGCATGTAAACCCTTTTCCATACACTTGCAGGCAGCGCTTAGCTTCCCAATACTTCCTTCCAGTTTATAGCCAGAACTTTTACATAATTTATCCAGTGCTTGAAATACCATTCATGTTAACACCTAAAGGGGTTCAAACAGTTCCTTTTGTCCTATCAAATGTGAGACAAGGAAAATGGCACACTTCATCAAATCAGAAACGATAATTTCTCAGCTCAGTGGTCAGATGGCTTTTCACTGATACAGATTTCATAAACTAACTATTCATAATCCCTGTAAGAATGAAATTAAAACAATTTCTGGGAAAACAAACCAGGAGATGCTGCACCCTCTTTATGAGAGAGAAAAACAGCAGCCTTCAGCTCACAATGTTCAGAAGCATTCCAACCATAATAAAAACTTCAAAAAATATTCCCAAGACAATTTTATTTTCCATTAATTGAGGGCTCTCTTATCAGGGTTTTAGTCTTTGCTTTACTATACTATTTTATTCACTTTAAGAAAAAAAAATCACACAAATGTGCAAAATTCTGATACTTCTTCTAACTGGTCGTACTGTGTACCTTTGTTGACTTGGTAACTATGTGTGTATGATCCTTAGGTTATGTTGTATTTCAAATCTAACTAAAAGACCTAGGTGAACCAGTTGTAGGCTGTGATCCTCCATCCATGCATATGAGTAATGCTCATATTCATAAAGCATTTTACAAATGCAAAACCACCTTTACAACATTTTATGTGTTGGTTTTTATGTGAAGGTTACCTAATTGCATTAAAATCTAGTAAAATTCCAATTTTCTACTCGGAAATAACAAGCTATGTGAAAATAATTTGGGGGTAATTTTCTTTTCTACAGAGGGAATTCCACCACACCATTTAACATTCCTAGCCTACACATTTCTAGCCTATCTATCATACACACTTAGACCATGATTTCTAAGGGTAAGGAGTGGCTCACAAGAAATGGAAAATCACACATTTGAGAACTAGAACACCAAAAGATGAAACAAATAACCAGACTACTCACATTATTCAAAAGAAATAAAATTCAAAATACATTTAGTTAACATAAATTAGGCTTTGTTAGGAAAAACAAGCATTTAACAATTACACAGAAATATGTAAAAAATTACATCAGCCTAAAGTCCTAAAATGGTGGAATTAATCTATGTCAGCCACATGGGAAAGCTTACATGAGACTATTCTTCAAATCCCTTATTTATTCTTTTTTTTTTTTTTTTTAGGTTAAATTAAAATGTTATTTTGAAGTACAAATATTAAACAAAAATATGGAAACCAGTGAAAAAGGTCGTGTTGGACAATGAAAGGAAAGTAGAAGTTGGAAACTTCTTTACAAAAAGATAGATTATTCAGGAAATAACATTTGAATTGGTTTAAATTTTCACTAATGAAATTAATTTTCAGTAATGAAAGTTAAGTTTTCTTCACTGAGTTTGAAGAAAAATCCTAATTTCCTTCTTTGAAAACTGAATTTTTAGTCTTACTACACTAACTCATTTTAAATGAGGCTTATGGAGCATTGAAAAGCTGTGCTTGTCTCCCTGAAAGACATCAGTTTTGGTTTTCTTAATCATAGCAAGCAATTTCTGGATATCTAACATGATATCAACAACTGAACTAAGAGAAAAAAATATTCAGTAAATAAACAAATAAAATAAATAAAATAAATAAAAGGAAACCCTAAAACACATCAAGGCAATATATTCTGCCTAGAGTCAGAGTAAAAAAGGTTGGTCAATGCAAAGCTATCAGGGGTGAATGGATAATTGCTGGTGGTGTTGAAGACAGCCAGACTCATCAAACCCACTTTTTAAGCCCTGAATATGAATAATGTACTGGATAAAGTAACTAATAAAGGGACCAACTAGTGATGGTACAAGTGATGGTACCAATGACTGATCTAAAGCTTCCAACCTGAAGGCTTCTGATGGATAGTCAACCACTTCATTCTCCAGCAGCCCAATATCACTCTTCTGATGGAAGGGTTTCCTAACACCCCTCTTTTAGGAGCGTGTGTGGAGACTCTTCCCTTCCTTCTTTCAGTGGAGATGTCCCTCAACATTAGTCCTTAAGACTGAGAGAAACAGATTTGCCTACAGTCAATAGTATGGATGGGTACACCCAATCGCCACTTAATAATTGGTTTTCCAAGCTTTAATATAATTACTTCAATATTGCTTCAAAAATAATAGCTACCTATACTATGTAGTTAACAATTCTGATTAAGGTAATTTAATCTATTAATTATCATAATCAATTTATTTGATTTGCTGTCCTTAATCCTGAAGGACAGAGTTGTAATAAGGTTCTGTTACTGCCATACAATCTTTCAGACAGAAACCAATGATTAAAACTGGGTGTCAGGAAATTAGAAAGTGAAAGGGCCCTTTTTGTACCTTGTGACTTGACAGAATGGCTTCTCCAACAAGTTTTGTCTGAAGCTCCCATTTAGCATGAGATTCATATACGGAAAAAACGAACAATCTCACAACTAACAGTCCCTTCTAACCTAAGCTTTATTCAAGTTACCTATGAGAAGTAGGTATTTCATATTTCATTACCTATAATTTTGATTATTGGTGGGATAAATGAGTTGCAACTTTTAAGTAGTTAGCCAAATCCAGAAATTCATAATTTGCTAAGTTTTGTCATTTATTTTTGAAGAAATACCTTTGTTCAAATGAGCTGTATAGTAAACATCCAGTTTTTTATTTTGAGTGTCTCTTAAGTATTTTTCCATACTGAAATTTGATTGGGCAATCATACTGAAACTACATTGGGTTATTCTTCCATATAAATATCTTGATGATCATAATGACTATGACAGTTTAAATAAACAGTGCTGTTTCCTTTATGAACTAAAATAGGCTTGAGATCATTCTATCCTATCCAAGTAGGCCATCATAAATAAGTAATCTGAGACTTTGCCTCCTATCATAGAAATTGCATTGAGAAAAAAAAATATTTTAAAGTAAAATAAATTAGAAATTCAAAGATTCACTAGTGAAAATAATGTGCACCATTTCATTCATTTCATGTACAGAGTAGGAATAGAATTCTCCAATTAAATTGATCAATTTCCATTGTCAAGATCTCAGGTTAAATCTTGTTATGTATGAATTAAATCCACACATCAGAGAAGTCATGGGGGGCATTTTACTGTAAAAAAAGGTGAAAAATCTACCTTATAACAGAAAAATTAAGCTCTATAAGTTTATCATTTTACTCCCTGAAATGGAAACAATACCACCCCCCTTTGCTCTGAAGGTACAAATCCTTCCTTAAAGAATGTTGATGGGGCAATTAATTTGAAGTTTATTAAACAGTTCTTCCAACATGACATCTGGTCTATATAAACTCTTGAAAATCCAATTATTCACAATTTTAGCTTAAACATACATATGTTTCTCCTATCATGTGTTTTCAGGAAAATATTAACATATCTATTTTATAAATAACTCAGGAAGGGGTTTTTTTCATCATAGTATGTATGTACCCCTTTGAAAGTTACTATCCAAGGAGTTTCTTAAGGAGTGAAAGGTTTGGAGACAGCACATTATTAATCATTGAATCATTCAATAATCATTGAAACTTACATGCAAAAACCCCCGATGAACAGATGTATCACATATTTTTATTATCTAAATCTTAATTATTCCAAAATCCCCATGAAGAGGAGTAGTTTTCATATTTACTTTTGTTGTTGTAGCTCTTTGTATTTAGGAAGATGTGCTTGGATTCCAAACACTTCATTTATCTAGAAATTTTTCTGTATAATCTGTGTCCAAAAATTATGTGATTTTTCTCAGTGTAATCTTTGTGCAATATAAAATCTGCTGCTTATTGCAATAATTCATTCTTACTGGCACTTCATCTTTCCTTTTTGATTTTATGCGTGGACTTTAGGTTTTGAAAAGAAAAAATTCCCTAATATTTATGCTATTTTTTCCTGGTTTTGCATAATTTTCCTTTATGTTTTAGACCAAATCATTTGAATATGACATTTCCTTCAAAATATGTATTCACAATGTACATGAATCTATATATCTTTTCAAAATGAAAGTGATACTCTTTCATATTTAGAAACTGAAGGTTATATTATCCAGCATTTTCTGACAAATTTTAGTCCCTGGGAAATCAAAGCAGCTGCAAATAATTTTTCCTGGCCAATTGCACTTAGCCATGCCCTGACTGTATGTGTAACCAACTGATGTCACAGAAAATGGCTTATAACACCAGACTATGTAAAAGAAATTAAAGCACCATTTTGATTCATGACGTTTTAGAGTATCTCACTGTATAATAGTGCTGCATATTTTTGGAAGTCCCACCATTAGCTATAACAGAAACCCTTATGTCCAAAATGTATTCTAAAACATTTTAGTTTACTTTAAGGTATTGCAAATTATTTTCATACATATTAGTATTCATCTCATTATTTTACATCTGCTCATAGAAGGCATGTTTCTTTTTATTCCCAAAAACCATCTTTTACTGAGACTATGGGTAGTTTAATGTTCTATTTGTGTTGGAAATAACTGCCCTAGTTTGGTCATTCCAGAAGTCAGAATTAAAAGATAATTTAGAAAGAGAGAAAATTGTTTATTTTTAACATGGGAAATAAAGATTTTTTGATTGTTGATCAAAAAAAAATACACTCACCCTATCAAAAGGTCAAAATACTAACAAAAGACTTATCTGTGCTTTTAACATAGAGCAATATCTTCACTGAATATAGGGATCAATTTTGAACATTGTGGTGGTACCTAGCGTCTGAAATCCAAACTTACACTTATGGACATTTTGTCCTTGGCTTCCTTTTGACAAAGTTTTTGTTAAAAAGCTGCCACTAGCATGGTTGCCTCAGAATGGAATATGGTTGATTTTTACTTTTCTTAAATAAATGCAGTACTTCAGAAAAAAAAGCCAAAACACTTCAAGCTCTTCTTTTTTTACGTTTCTGAGTTCAGTTCTTTCCCCAAATGTGTAGTCATAACAAGTCTTGTAAAGGAACTTCGGTCTTTCACAATCATAGAGAAAAAGACTCTAAAAAGTCCATTTATGATTTCCCTAAAACACACCTGGTGCAGGAAGAATGGTTGTATGAAAATATACTGATTTGCAACTTGCCATAAGTGGAAATTCACTGAAGTACTTTTTAATTCTGTGAGTTTGAAGTACTGGAAGATTTTCAATCAGTTTCTTGGACAGGAGGTAGGAGGTGGGGTGGGCTAGGAAGCTGGAAAAAGAAGACAGGAACTGCAGTCCTAAGTAATGTTTGGGTGCCAGAATTTCATCTCTGTCATAGAAAATTGGGTTATTCTGGATTCTGACTATAATAAACATAGTTGTATTTTATTGATATGAATAGTAGCTTAACCAAAGTTCATATCTCTGAAGAATACCTACTTGGTTTTTTAGATATCTATCCATACTAATACATTCTGAAGGAAGAAAGAAAGTAGAAGATAGTAAACTTAGAATCAACATTATTTTGGACAAAATTTTTATGTTTAAACAGACAGATAACCAAATACTGGTGGTGGCAGTGGGTTTGTGATGTTGATTTTTTTCCTTTGCAGCATTTTATCTGTTCCCATGTTTTTCTTCTACAGCAGTTTTTATTGTAGCTTCATGAATAATGATGAGAATAGGAGTCTCATTTAGCACAGAACAAATTTAAATATGCATGAGAAAAGGTTTTAAGTCTGAAAGTATTTGCCTATCATAATTATCTTAATTATGTTAAAATTCAACCAAAAATCATCAGTGTGTTCATTGTCAATATATATTCTATACTTCACATGTAAGACTAAACTTGAAGTATAGCATTATTGCATAAAGTTTTAAATATGACAGAAACATTTTGGTCATAAGTTTAATCATACTAATTTTAAGAGGTACTTACTATACAACACCTATCAGCAGTATATTTACAGAATTATGTTTATATCAGCTGCAAATTTACAGAAAACTTTGTGACTGAACTTCAAATTGAAGTTGAAATTAGCTTTTATTTATGTCCTAAGAAGACTGCTTATGAAAACTGTCTAGTTAAGATATTTATGCTTCAAAAAAACCCTTCAAAATCTATATTTTGCAAAAAACAGTTGGTTTTCAAAACTTGTTTACAGCTCTCAATTTCATGAACTGCATTCATGAGAGCAGCTATAGCTAAGTTACTCTGTTTAAATGTATTGAAGAAGAAAATGCCATGAAGCAAATAGACAGTCCTATTTTAATAGCTAGCTATGAATAAAGCATGGGATTTTAGGGGTGTGTGCCCAGCTTAGACATGCAAATAGCAGGTGCTTGCATAGTCATACAGGATTGGTGCATTTCTCCTGAAAGAAACAGAATACTAAAATTAGTGTTTGTAGTGAGTGGTATTTGGACCACCAAAACCTTAGTTGTAACCTAAATGATCTTTGCTACTAAGAAAAGTGCGTTTTCATAGGTTTCAGACCCTTTAGTGCCTCTATTTCATCTTATTACATTTGAGAATATCTTCTTTCCAAAGTGAATACTTATGCATTTTAATGTGTTTATTTTGTTCAGCTTGGTAATCCATACATTTCTGATATATCTGCAAGCAACTTCTTGCTCAAAACCAACCAGGTTCATTCATACTCAAAATTCACCTGATAAGCAAATCTTACTAAAAAACATCTAGCAGAACCTTCCAAAATCTTTTTATCTGTTGAAAGTGGAGCAAGCTCCCTGTCAGACTTTGTAATGAAGAAGTGCAATAGTATAAAATTTGAAATTGTTTTTATGCTTTCAAACTTGCTTTTTGAAAGGTGATTTAGGGCCCCACACCAATGTGATAGCACAGCAACCACCAGAGCACACTTTGGTCTACATGGGAACTGACATAGAATCTTAAATATCATATAAACTCACAAAACATTTTTCTTCCATTTCATGAAGGGAGAACAAAGAGCTTTTCATGAACTGAAGTGCTTACATTTTGAGCTGTAAAAATAATTGTTTGTATTAGATTTTTTGCTTTTATGATATATTTTTACACAAGCTCTTATTTTGAATAACACTGATTAAAACCAATGGGGAGTTTCATTTTCTGATCCAGAAAAAAATACTTTCTTATAAGAATAATTGAGGATTACAACCTGTTTCTCTGTAGGAGATAAGAAGGAAAAAAACTTTAGAAAAAATATTCTGCTTAACAACTTTCTGTATAACACAACATTGCCTATGTATATGCTGCAGTTATGGAGGTCATACAGAAAGGGTAATTATCCTTTACAACCTCTATCATATTAAGAATTAAGTATCCTCCACAAGCATAACACGTATACAGGTATGTGATAAAGTCCTTTTATTTTGCAAGAGTCAGAAAGCAGGTTCCCCAAACAAAAACAAGAGTATTCCAAAGCCCTGAAACTTTGAAAAATTCAAAGGAATATTTCTTTCTTCTGAAATTGAGTATGTCTGTAATGGCTTTGGTGAAATATCTTTTTTTATAGATATAGATGTAGATATAGATATGAATATAGATGATATAGATATACATGTTAAATAAAAGAAAAACCTAAAACTTAAGGGGTTTTTTGTCAATTTACTTAAATTACAAATCAAATGTAAATTTGCTATAAGTACAACTTTAATTCTTAATTCATAAAAACCAACTTTATACAGAAATGTTATTCTTTAACAAACAATTAGATTATAAATTCATAGAATATCCTGACTTGGAATGGACTCACAAGGATTATTAAGTCCAGTTCCCAATTCCACACAAGGCACCTGAAAGATAAACCTTAAAAGGTATAGGGGCAATGTTGAAAGGCTTTTGAACAGCAATAAGCTTGGGGCCATGACCACTTCTTGGGAAGCTTTTTCCAGTGCTTGACCAACCTCTCAGTGAAGAACTTTTTCCTTACATACAATCTGAACTTCCACCTGACACAGGTTTAAAACATTAGCTCACATCCAATCACCAGATGCCAGTGAGATCTCTTTCTGTGACCCCTCATAAGGAAATTGTAGACAATAATAACATTACCTTTCAAGTCTCCTCACTAAAGCTTTCATTATTTCAAACACTATTTCAAACTGTTCTATCATGTTATACTAGTTTAGTTCTTCCAAGTTTCAATGCTTATGATAAGGCAAATGCATCTGGCTGAAATAAAATGCCTCTTTCATGGCATTAACAGAAGTGCTCTAAGGTACTCTTTCTTCTTCTGAAAAGCTCTAATTCAATATAGGAACACAGTCTGTTAAAGAGAATGAGTCACCTAAGGTAATATAGAGAAGAGTTTTATTTTCTTGATTTTTTTTTCTTTTCAAACAACTACTAATATTTCAGGTTATTTTCCCCACACTTCCATAAAACACATTTTCAGTGTTTTGTAAGATTTAATCATGCTCATCTTGCAAAGCAGAAAACATGTTGTGAGTTCTTCAATAACTTTTCTCAGACCTTATTTGTCTATGTGCATTTTGGCACATTCTTAATTTCAAATTAAGGTTATAAAATCAGACTAATTAGGCCCTCGTCTCTGGAATTTTGCTTCACTGAGTTGTGTGTTCACAATGAATAAAACAACAACAAAGATGAAACATGAAAAATTATTACTGTCACGTGCAAAATTAGTACTGCTAGTATTACACTGCTCACCCGAGTTGAAAATGTGGCTTGGCAAAATTTAACGACAAACACACAGTTTCCCAAAACAGAACTAGTGTTTTAATCTCTGGCAATGTTGGGGAGAATTGACTGGATATAGACAAGCACAGACTGCACAAAAACTGGACTTGTGTTCCCGGGCCTTTTTAAACAATATCCTCTCTTGCTAATGTTCCATTTATGCCTAACATTTATGCCTGGTTTTATATTGTTGCTTGTGACTCACCAATTGTTTATGATATCCATTGGCTTGTGGAGAGTTGCAAGAACATTCTTGAATTAAAATGTGCTCAATCTCAACAACAAATATTCATGTTCTTTTCTGAGCAAGTTTTGGTAGTAGGTCCCCTCCTGCACACAGCAGGTGCCCATTGTCTTTACCTGCCACAAACCGGTGCTGTACTCAGTCCAGACGCCACCTCCAGAAGATATCTTCATACTCTACATATCATATTATATTGTTGTATTGCAGGTTTTAAAGAATACTTTGCTTGCCTCTTTTTTTTTTTTTTTTGTGCTCCTGGCTGTTTCTTAGTGGTATATTTTTTAGAAGAAGTTACTGTTGGATACATTTAAATGATGCTCAGATCTTGATATAAATACTTCTTAAGCCTGGGTGCACTTCATACAGTACTATTGTCATTGTTCTTTTGGCAAAAATAAACTACCAAAGTTAGTGATAAAAAACATGTCAATAATTCACTTTTGTAACACTGCAGATTTTACTCACATTTTTATACTCCTGTCTTTCTATTTCTGATAAAATGTTCTGTGCAGACTCAAATGAATAGAACATTAAAAAATATTGTCAAAAAGGAACATGAGAAAACTTACATAATCAGAAAAAATCATTGTTTACTTTCTGGGCTACATGAATAAAATCTTTCAGAATCAATACACAAATATGTAACTTAGAGGGATGGATGGATGGATGGATGGATGGATGGATGGATGGATGGATGGATGGATGGATGGATGGATGGATGGAT
>VZUI01088134.1:0-13836 GCA_013401135.1 Cettia cetti | reverse complement strand
AAAGGAAAGGAAAGGAAAGGAAAGGAAAGGAAAGGAAAGGAAAGGAAAGGAAAGGAAAGGAAAGGAAAGGAAAAGGACACAGCATCCAGGAGGGAAATAAAGAAGGAAAGGAACGGGACACAACATCCAGGAGGGAAATAAGGAAATAAGGAAGGAGAGGAAGGGGACAGAATCTCCAGGAGGGAAATAAGGAAGGAGAGGAAGGGGACAGAATCTCCAGGAGGGAAATAAAGAAGGAAAGGAAAGGGAGAGAATCTCCAGGAGGGAAATAAGGAAAGCAGGGAAAGGGACAGAACCTCCAGGGGGGAAATAAGGAAGGCAAGGAAAGCACCTGCAGCTTATTTTAAAGCAGGATTTTAAAGGGATGCCCGGAGGTGAAGGACCATCCCAGGGCGACGTGGCTGTGCCTGGGGTGGCCGCGGCTCTTTGAGGGCGCAGCCCCTCCGTCCTCCTCCCCCCTGCAGCAGAATCCGTGCCCGGGAGCCCCGGGGCACCACAGGCAGGGTCCCCCGGGGATTGCTGCGGGCCCCCAGCCCTGCCCACAAAATCACCTTAAAAATCGCCGCGGTCACCAGGGAAGCTCCCGATCTCTCTGCTCGCCAGATGTGGGGGTTTTAGGGACCTGTTTACATCTGGAAATGATGAGGCTGCCAGAGGTGACGGCGCCAGAGCCGAACAGGACAGAAAACAAGGAGCGAGGAGTGGATCTGAGGGTGGAAAAGGGGTGGCTGGATTCCTGGAAGGATTAAAGTGCCTCGGAAAGCTGCCCCATTCAGGCAGCGAGCGCTGACATCTCGGCTCAACAATGCCCAGGGAAGCTGCTCTCAGGAGGTTTAAAGCTGCCATAATTCATGTTCATACCTCGCACCATGAAAGGATGAAGAAAGGGTTTATTGCAGCCCTGTGCCGCAATCGGCTCCTCACAGCCCTTCTCAAGCTTTGGGAACTTCAGGAAGATGTTTGGACAGTTCCTGGGATGTCTGGAGCTGTGTGGGCTCTGGGCAAACAAGGCTCAGCCCCAAAACTCAGTCCCCAAACCCCGAGCTGTAAATGGGGAAGAGAGCTGGAGAAAATCCATCCTGGGGAAAATCCATTCTGGGGGAAAATCTACCCTGGGGAAAATCCATCCTGGGGAAAATCCACCCTGGGGAAAATCTATCCTGGGGAAAATCCACCCTGGGGAAAATCCATCCTGGGGAAAATCCACCCTGGAGGAAAATCCATCCTGGGGAAAATGCATCCTGGGGAAAATTCACCCTGGAGGAAAATCTATCCTGGGGAAAATCCATCCTGGAGGCTGCAGAGGCTGGGCAAGGCCCTGGTGTGGGGGGCTGGCAGGGGGTGGCTCTGGGAATGTCCACTGACAGCAGGGACGAGCTGCTGACCTTGGGGGCTCTCAGTGGCTCTGGAAAGCAGGGGGTGACTCCACAGGGATCTGTGGAGTTTTTTGGGCTGTCCTATGATAAAATTCCCAAATTCTCCTGGCAGTGCTGCCTGAAGCAGTGTGAACCCCCCGGGTGCTGCTGCCTGCAGCATCTTTATGGATTAGGGCTCTCCAGGATCTCCACTGGTTTTAATTGGGATGATTAATTGTCTCGTCATTAATTCAGCTGGAAATGTGTCATTTTGATTCTTTCCTTGTCTGGGGACCGATTTTCTCCCCTGCCAAGGGCTCCTGAGGGGCTGCAGGGCTGTCACAGCCACCCTGCCCCGGGTCACCCGGGAGAGCAGCCGGGATGGGGAGGAGGAGCTGCTCTGAGATTGGGGTGAGGACCCGGCCCAGGGGACAGCCCAGGGACACACAGGGGCCTCCAGATCCCTCTGCTGTCACCTCTGAAACCCTTCGGCTGCTCAGCACCTCCTTCATCCCCCTGCAGCCTCCTTTTTCCTCCTCCTTGGTTTGTTTGATGCCGGCTCCTCCTGCAGCCCCGCTGCTGCTCAGCTCCACCCAGCCTGCTCCCACAGCCCGTTCCCACCTGGAATCCCTGCCCCCAGCACCCCGCAGCACCCGGGGAGTCCCTGGGTTTGAATCCCCCTGGGAATCCCGGCTGCATCCGAGCTCTTCCAACCCGTCCCAAACCGCCCTGGCATTCCTGTGTGCCCCCAGCCAGGTGCAGCCCCCCGCTCCGGTGCCCCCCGGGAGAAAGAACAGTGGGAGGAGCAGGACTTGCCATTCTTTATTTCTCGGAACGGTTTGTTCGGGGACAAGAACAGAGCCGTGACCCTCCCGCGGTGCCTCAGCTGCACACAGAGCCCCCCACGCCCGCTCCCAGCAGCTCCCAGCAGCTCCCAGCAGCTCCCAGCAGCTGCCCTGGTGCTCCCAGCAGCTTCCAGCAGCTTCCAGCAGCTCCCTGCAGCTGCCCTGGTGCTCCCTGGTGCTCCCAGCAGTTCCCTGCAGCTCCCTGCAGCTCCTGCAGCTCCCAGCAGCTCCTGCAGCTCCTGCAGCTCCCTGCAGCTCCTGCAGCTCCCAGCAGCTCCCAGCAGCTGCCCTGGTGCTCCCTGGTGCTCCCTGCAGCTCCCCTGCAGCTCCCCGCAGCTCCTGCAGCTCCCTGCAGCTCCCTGCAGCTCCCAGCAGCTCCCAGCAGCTCCCTGCAGCTCCCAGCAGCTCCCTGCAGCTCCCTGCAGCTCCTGCAGCTCCTGCAGCTCCCTGCAGCTCCCTGCAGCTCCCCTGCCATGCAGAGCTGCAGCTGCAGCCCCTGGGTGCTGTTCCCAGGCAGGACAGACCAGAGTTCCCCATTCCCCACCTGTTCCCAGTGCTCCCCACAGGGCCACAGAGTCCCAGAATGGCTTGGGAGGGACATTAAGATCCTTTATTTCCCACCCCTGCCATGGCAGGGACACCTCCCACTGTCCCCAGTGCTCCCAGCCCTGCCCAGCCTGGCCTTGGGCACTGCCAGGGATCCAGGGGCAGCCACAGCTGCTCTGGGGAATCCACTCCAGGCCCTCCCCACCCTCACAGGGAAGGATTTCTTCCTGATATTTTGGGATCTGAGTGCTCAGTGCCAACGCTGATCCCTTTTGGCTCCGTTTGCCCCTTCCCTGCACCCCAAGTGAGGGAGGGAGCAGCTGCTGGCACTGCCAGAGGCTGCTCCAGGGGTGGCTCTGGATCCCTGGCAGACTCAGTCAGGAGCAGCTCATCCTCTGCTGGGCCACGGGGAGGGCAGGGAGCGGGCAGGGAGGGTCCTGGAAGGGGAAAGGAGCACTGCTCAAGCAGCAGGACAAGAGGAACAGCAGGAGCAGCACGAGGGGAAGATGGGATGAAGTCTCCAGGGGAAAAGGCGGGTGGGAGCCACCTCCCAGGGGACAGCACCATCACCCCGGGGTCAGGGGGCCTAAAATAGATCCAGCAGTGACAGGAATCCATGCAGCAAGCCTGAGGGGTGGCAGGCAGGTGGATTTGGACAGCAGGGCCCAAACCACTGCAGCAAGCTCATCCCCTCCTCTCCTGGAGCTGCTCTTGACAGCAGGGACTGGGGAGCAGGACTGCACAGCCCCTGCACGGCCCTGACCTGCCAACAACCCCAGGACAGAAAAAGGGGCTGGAGCCAGCCAGGAATCTTCTGAGGAACAGGATTTTGTTGGGAAATCTCTCCTTTCAGTTTGGACAAAGCCTTGGCGGGGCTCTTCAGAGGGAAGGGGGAAATCAGGTTCTCCCAGGGCAGCTGGGAGCTGTGCTGAGGGGTTTCAGGGTATCCTGAAAGCTGTGGGGGAGCAGCAGGAGGCCTGAGAGCCCCCCAGGTGAGCAATTCTTGTGGCCCTGCAGAAAGAAAATCAGGATGGAGGGCACTGCTGAGCTCCTGCAGCCTCTGTCCTGCCCAACAAAGCCCTGCCCAACAAAGCCCTGCCCAACAAAGCCCTGCCCAACAAAGCCCTGCCCAGCTCGTTTAGCCCCTGCAAGATCCAAGTGCATCCTCACCCCGGGACAGCAGCTCTGCTCTCAGCTTTTCCTCCTCCCACCCCCTGTCCACAGAACCCTGCAATGGAAGGACCTTAAAGCTCATGCAGTTCCACCCCCTGCCATGGGCACCTTCCACTATCCCAGGCTGCTCAGAGCTCCATCCAAGCACCCTTGGACACTTGTGGATCCTTTTCAGACCCTACAGAATGGTTTTGGTGTGCTGGGAGGTGTCCCCGTGGCTGCCCCTCTGCTCAGTGCCTCACACAGGCCTGGGTGGTTTGGGGGCTCCTTCAGCAGCTTCACATCGAGCAGCGAGACAATAAATAAATAAATAGGATTGCACTTGAGGATTGCACTTGAGGGAAAGGTTTTTGCAGCTGGAAGCCCGAGGGGGAAGGTCTGAGATGGAGCTCCCACGGTTCAGTACCAGTCTGGAGCAGCTCCGTGAGCACAGAGCTGCAGCTGGGCACCACCTGCCAGTCCAAGGTGCACATTTTTTATGGTTCTCAGTCACTTTTTCCTGCTGTTTTCTGCCTGAGACAGAGAGTCCCTCCATCTCTTTCTCCGCTTTAATGAGTTTTCCTCAATCCAAAATCAGGAGCTCAGCGAGCTCCTTCCCACAGCTCAGGAGAGGATTGGATGTTCTGTCATGCTTTGAGCCTCAGGTGGGAAATCTTGGCAATCTCCCAAGGGTGGCTGGTCCTGCTGAAATGTGACTTCCTGCAAGGAAAAGCATTGCCAGGTCCCAGCCTTTCCGAGGGCTGAGGCCCAGGCAGCACAGCTGGAGATTTTTTGGAGCAAGGAGGGAAGAAAGGCCACATTCCTGCCCTGTGCCAACCCTTCTGCTCCTCTGTGGCAGGCAGGGCCCCCGTGCTCTCTAGAGAAGAAGAGGTAGACAGAGAAGACACCAGAAGGAGAAACAAGCACGGAATGAATCGAAGGAATCTTCCATGCTCCTCTCTCTTGGTCTGGGACAGATTCCTGCTTCACCTGGATCCCCCCCCAGCCCGTGGACAGGCTCCTGACCTGGCTGTGCCTCTTCCAAAGCAGCTGGACACCACACGTGGGGCTGCTGCTCCCTTTTGGAAAGGGTTTCCCAAGGGGAACAAGCCCCGGGCACGTTTGGACATCCCCTCCTTCCTTCCTGGAGCTTCCTCCCCGCTGTCCTGCCAGGCTCCCGGAGCCTCTCCTGGTCCCTTGGTTGTCCTTCCCCAGCTTCTCCTGGAGGTGCTGCAGGAGGGCTGATGGGTTGGGGTTGGAGCTTCCCACAGCATTCCCAGCCCCACTCCATCTCTGCAGAGCCCTCACGAGCTCCGTGGTGAGGAACAGAGGCTGGGGCATTCAGCTCTCCACCATTCCTGGACATCCAGGGATCTCTGTGGGGAAAAAAAGAGAGGAAAACAGCGTTAATTTAGCACGGGGAGGTTGGGATAGAGGGCGGATTCAGGTGCCAAAGCCAGGAGAGAGATTAAAGCTCTTTCCTTGATTGTGGAGATAACAAATGACTGACAAGTCGAGATGAAAAAATGGGAAATTAATTCAGAGATAGAGAAAGGAACAAGTACAGAATATGCCAGCGTTTTTATTTTCTGGAAGTGATATTTTTTAATAAGGACACGTACAAGATTATCATCTGTGCATGTAGGAGAGGAAAACAACTTTAAAGCCAAAATGGATCTGCAGAGAGGAAAAAAAACCCCATATCTGTTCTTTGGGAACACAATGCCTCTCTCAGAAGAATTCTGGGTATCCAAACTGGAGTTGTGTTTCTTGTGCAAATCAAGGCTGAAGTTCCAGCCTGACAGGGATGATTTGCACCAGTGTCCCTTGCCAGCATCTCTTTTAAAAGATTATTTGCACTCCAAGTGCCTGCCAAGTGTGTTTATCCTTCCTTCCTTCCTTGCTCCCCTCTTCCCTTCCTTCTTCCCTCCCAACCTGTGCCAGGGCCTCCCCACCCTCTCAGGGAAGAATTTCTTCCCAATATCCCCCCTCAACCTCCTCTCTCTCCATTTGAAGCCATTTCCCCTTGTCCTGCCCCTACAATTCCCGAAGGAAAACTGGAAATCTCGCAGATTATGAGCTCTTCAGAAACTCCCTGTGTGAAATAATCCCAGCTCTGCACTTCCAGCACTTTCCAGGGGCAGCATTCCCCAGTGGGGCCAAGGGGCAGCAGTTAATCCGGGGAGCACAATCCCCCCAGCCGTGAAGGGTGGACGCTGCCTTTGTGCCCTGCGGAATGCTGAGCACGCTGGAGTTTTTCCAGAACAAAGCTGGAAACTCGGAGTGAAGCTCCTCTGCCCTTTCTCATCAGCTGGGAGCCCCAGGCCTCTTCTGCAGCAATCCTATAGATGGTGCTTGTCAGCTTCCAAGGAAACCCGAGCCCTTCCCGGAGCTCCCGGGGGAAGCAAAAGGGGATACCCCAAAATAATTCCGTTTCTGTCTTCAGGGAATGCAGCCTCAGCAAGGTTGTGCCTCCAGCTCTGCATCCCTCACGCTGGGGTTTAATTGCTGCTGTTGTAATTAGAGAGCTTTGCTCATTGCAGTGCTGCTCATCGCCCCCAGCCCTCCCAGCTCTGAGATCCTGCTTAGCTTTTCCCAGGAAAACAAAGGGGCTCGGTGTTTCTGGATGTTTTAGCACAAGATTATCATCACAACTCCTGTGTGCTGCTCCAAAGCCACATGGTCTGACCCGAGACAGAATTCCAAAGCCCTCCTCCTGCTGCCCCACTGGGTGAGCTCCCTGCCAGTCTCCACTTTCCATGACAATAATCAGTTGGGTTTCTTTCCCTCCTGGCAAACTCCACCATCAGCAGAGTCCTTCAGTGAGAAAAACAGGCAGGAAAATCAGGACAATGCTCTGCTGCCTCTCACTGCACCTCCATGGGCACCTCCAGCTCAGGGGGGACCGGGGGGCACCCCCAGGGCTCTCCCAGTGGGTCCCCGGTGCTGCTGACCCCGTGTCCTGCTTGGTGGCACCTCCAGGGCTCTCCCAGTGGGTCCCAGGTGCTGCTGACCCCGTGTCCTGCTTGGTGGCACCCCCAGGGCACTCCCAGTGGGTCCCAGGTGCTGCTTGGTGGCACCTCCAGGTCACCCAGTGCTTCTCCTGGACCCTGAAAGCCACCCATGACCGCCTCTCACCCCGGGCATCCCAAGCCACTCAGAGCCATTAAAAAAAGTCATTTATGAACAATGAAGAGTTGGGCAGGTGCCACCAGCAGAGGGGTGGGAGTCACCTGTGTCCAGGGGTACTTGTGGGGTGAGGCTGGCAGACCCTGAGGTGACCACTGGGCTCTGCAGCTTCCCCAAAAGCAGCCCCCAGAATTCCAGGCACTCCTTTGCAAAATCTCTTCAGAGTTGTTTGGGCAGCCCTACAGCTCCAAGAGGAAATATCCACTTCATACCCATAATTATTAATATTAATATTCAAGAGGGAATGTCCACAGACTGCTTAAACCCACAGGCTGCAGCCACAGCAGAGAGGGGCCAGCACCTCTTGTACATTCTTTCACTTCCAATCCTTTAAAAAAACAAGGTGGGAAAACCTAGAGGAAGGTGTGAGTAAGGATTAACACCCTGATTGCTGCCTTCAACATCGTGGGTCCTCTTGGAGGAGAGAAGAGCAGCCAAGAGCAGCATTCCCACCCTGCAGGCACCACTTCCAGGGGCAGCTCCTCCACGGGCTGGGGCCAGCTGGGATCTCAGTCCCTCCATGGATACCTGCCTGGTGCCCGCCAAGCTGTGAGGGCCTTGCTCCCCATCATCATCATCGTCATCATCATCATCATCATCATCATCATCATCCCAACACAAAGCTAAGGGTGGGATTCACCCCTGAGGGACGCTCCTGGAATGGTGCCAGGCAATGGGAATTACACAGGGTTTATATTATTTATCCTTTCTTTCCTTGCTGGCCTAGAGCTCTTCCAGGCCCAAACTGAGCCACAGCTCATTCCCATCAGCTGGATTCCAGCAAAACCCCTGGAATTCTGAGCTCTGCCGTCAGCACTGCACCCAGAGCAAACCCTGCCTTGCTGCTCAGTCCTGAGCCCAAGCCCTGCTGGAGTAAACCAGCAGCAATTCCTTGAAATCCGGGGATCAAACTCCCCTCGGCAATTCCATCGCGGCGCCGGCGGATTTATCCCCGCGCCGCCGGGAGAGGGCTGAGCCCTGCCTGATTTATCCCCTGGAAAGCTGGGGTGCAGGGGCAGCGGGGTGTGCAGCTCCTCCAGGCCCTGATGGAAGGCAGGGCTGCCCAAGAATCCTGATTTATGGGCTGGGAGCAGCGAGGGAGGAGGGCTGGGAGATGGCAGCTGGGATAAACAGCACATCCCTTCTCCCAAACATCTGCCTCGTAAAAGCACAAAATCAGATGTTGTCCCGGAATGCTGCTGGCTGCTCCCAGTGACACGGACAGAGCACAGCTCGCCTGACCCCTTCCAGCCTTTCCTCTGCCCTGGGAGCTGAATTCCTCAAGGTTCACAAGGCAAAGCTTAATTTTCAAAACAGAAGCTGGCCCAGGAAAGCTTGCAGCCTCTGGTGCCTGTCCCACCTGTGGGAATCTCGGATTCCGCAGGATGAATCAGCCACATCCCACACAGCAAGGGATGCACAGCCTTGTTAACAACTCCCCAGCTGGAATTCTCTCCTTTACCTTCCCTTCTTTTGGTCCAGGACAGTCCTAGGAGAGGTGGAAGCCTGATGATGACATTTTTGGTCATTAGTCCTAATTAATCCCAGGCTCAAGGACAGCCATTCCACAGGGTGAAAGGCTGATCAGAAAGTCAAAATTCCCTTTGCAGTCAATGAGAATGGATTGCTGCACACAGGGTGACTGCATGGCTCCCTTGGGACATCTCCCAAGGGGTCAAGGGGAGGATGAAGAGGAAAAACCAATCCCTGTGGGCTCCCTTAGTGCTTTGCATGAAATGGGTTTGCAAATCAGCAGGAACAGCAGTGACAGGACAAGGGGGAACGGGTTCACACTGACAGAGCAGGCTTAGATGGGATATTGGGAAGAAATCCTTCCCTGGGAGGGTGGCAGGCCCTGGCACAGGTGCCCAGAGCAGCTGTGCCTGCCCCTGGATCTCTGGCAGTGTCCCAGGCCACGTAGGATGATACTTGGAACAACCTGGGACACTGGAAGCTGTCCCTGCCCATGGCAGGGGTGGCACTGGATGATTTTTAAGGTCCCTTCCAACCCAGACCGTTGTGAGATTTTGTAATCCCATAAATCTTAGATTTGCTTCACACCATTTGAACCCTGAACCCTGTGGAAATCTCTGTGGGATGTCCATGGAAATGGAGCTCTCTGCAAGGCAGCTGAGCAGCTCCTCCCCGAGCAATCCAAGGATTCAGGGTGGAATGAGGGCAGAGCAGGATAGAATTTGCTGCTCCAGCCCTCCAGGAACCAGGGAAATCTGCCAGCCTTGCCCTGCACAGTCTGCACCTCCACGGGGGTCTCACAACCCAGTCAGGCCTGGCACAGCTCATCTCCAGACTGTCCCCCCTCTCCTTTCCTGCCTCTCCAGCCTCTCCTTGGAAACTCCTGCTATTTTATCCTGTTTCTGCAACCTGTCATCCCCCATTTGCCAACAGTTTCTCCCGGAACGTTTAAACAGCATCTGCTCCAAGTGCAGGGTGTGAGAGGAATCCTGGGGCACAGCAACAGGAGAGGAACCATCAGGTGCTTCTGCACAGCCCAAGGGAAAAGAAAAACCTGAGAATGCCTGATAAGAAGCCAAAGTGAAGCATAAAAAACCACCCAGAGCGTCCCAAGCCCAGATTTAGCCTGGTTTATGATTGCTTTTATCTAGGAAAGGAAAAATTCCAGTTCATCCCTTCCAGTTTGCTGTGCCAAGCCCAGGCTTTTGATCCAGCAGCCAGTGCCACAAAGCCAAACTGGGACACAAATTCCCAGTTAGTTCTTGCACATATCCAGCTTTGCCCACGAGCCAGGCACCAAATTAACACCAAATCCACCTGCTGGCTGTGATATCAAACTTCTCTGAAGATCCAAGTGCTCTGTGCCCTTCACCCCCACCTGAAGGAGCTCCCAGCACTGGGACATCACTCAAATCCACCTGAGTGAAGACCCCTGGCTCCTGCACTGCTGCACTCCCATTCCCAAACCCCAAACCTGGATTTTCATTTCCTTTGCTGAGAAACAATGTCCTCATCAAATGATGGGTTTGAAGGACTTCTTTTTTTCCAGGCAGAGATGATCCAAGTACCTCTGGAAAGCAGCCAGGATGGGAACAGCTGCAAAGCAACAGGCTTTTTAAAGCTCTGTTATCCCGTTTCCCTCTCCTTCCCTTGTCCCAGCTTTTCTGGTTTTTTTTTTGTTTTGTTTTTTTTTACTTTTGGTCAGTTTTGGGGAAGTGGAAGGACACTGCTTTGGGTCCTGTGGGGGTTTTTAATCACTGAACAGATTGAATGTTGTTCCCAACACAGGGATAGAATCAGGGAATGACTGGGGCTGGGAAGGATCTTAAAATCCTCCTGGCAGGGACACATTCCATTATCCCAGGCTGCTCCAAGCTCCTTCCAACCTGGCCTTGGGCACTTCCAGGGATGGGGCAGCCCTCACAGGGAAGGATTTAATCCCAAAATCTCATCTAAGCCAATGCAGGCAATGCTTTCCCCTTGGTTTGTGGCACTGTAATTTCCTTTTCTTGGTGTGATGCCAGCAGAGTGCAGCCTTGTCCCTAAGCCTGGCTTACAGCCAATTTCCTCTGCAGGTATTCCAGCTAACACAGACTGAAACCCAAGCCAAACAAATCAACAATGAGCAGAACAACCTCCTCCCTGGGGGAACAACGGGTTGTCTCCCCCACTGCCTTTGGGTTCCAAAAAAAGGAAAATCTGGGATGGAGTTCTGAATTCTCCACCTGCCTTTGGGCTCCTCACAAAGGAAGATCTGGGATGGAGTTCTGAATTCTCCACCTGCCTTTGGGCTCCTCACAAAGGAAGATCTGGGATGGAGTTCTGAATTCTCCACCTGCCTTTGGGCTCCTCACAAAGGAAGATCTGGGATGGAGTTCTGAATTCTCCACCTGTTTTTTGGGCTCCTCACAAAGGAAGATCTGGGATGGAGTTCTGAATTCTCCACCTGCCTTTGGGCTCCCCACAAAGGAAGATCTGGGATGGAATTCTGAATTCTCCACCTGCCTTTGGGCTCCATAAAATGGCCAGAGATGGAATTTCAGCTCCCTCCTGCCGCAGCCCAAGCACAAAGCTCTGCTCTCCCTGGCCCTGCTGCCAGCAGGGGATTCTGCTGGGGTGTTGGGATGATCTCCAGAGCTCCCCCCAGCTCCTGCCATCCTGTGAAACAGGAGGAGCCCTGCTGTGTGCCAGGCTCGGGAGGTGGTGGGATGTGAAGAACATGGAGACCCCACCAAATCCTGACAGGAACAGAGCCAACCACGGTCCTCAGGATGGGAAAGAGCCAGGGATCAGGCAGCAGGGGGATTATCAGCAGGTGCCTGTGGGTGCCTGGAGGGGACCCACACCAAAAACATCCCACCTTTTAAGAAAGAAGCATTTGTGGACGTTTGGATTCCCCGGACTTGGCGTCATCGCTTGTGGAATTCAGCTCTGAACTCTGATTTCCTCCAACTGCTCCAAGGATTTCTTGGAAAACTTGTAAATGAAGCTGGGGTGGTCAGTTTGATTGTTTTATGCAAAATACCTTGGTGTCAGGGGAAAATGCAGAAGGGTTTTTATTTTAGGAAGTCCAACTTTGCCTGGTAAATGAGAGCTCAGCCAGGGGTTTGCTTTCTACCACAAAAACCAGGGATATCCTCTCCATCTGCTCATGCTGCTCTCTCCCACCTGAGGACAAGAATATCCTCTGTGTAAGGCTGAGCAGAAAGCAGAAATGTTCTGCCCCTCAGAAATTCTCCTCCCATCAGCTCTGCCTTCCCATCCCCTCTCACAGAACTCCATGGATTGAAGCTGACCCTGTTCCTCACTTCCCACAGGAGCCCCACAGCAAACACACATTTATTGCAGCCTGGAGGAGTGTGAGTGGCAATTCCTGCACTCGTGCTTAAATCGCTGGATTTTGGAGGATGCTTAGGGATTTTAGGGTTTTTCTACCCCATTAAATCAGTGACAAGCAGATCACAAATGCTCCATTTCACGGGGCAGGGAGAGGGACAGAGCCCCAGCTGCCCTCTTGTGCAACACATCCCCGCTTGAGTCTCCTTCCCAAAATCGCCTCGGGCAATCGCTCACTCAGCAGTAGCTGCTACTCCGTGAGAGTAAACCCCGATTTTCCCCCCTGATCCTTCTCAGCCACATCAAAGGGCGGAGCACGGGAGTTGTGCCAAGGCCAGGTGAGCGCTCCCAGGGCTGGCAGGGCTGAACCTGTGTGGAGGAGGCTCCAGCGCGGTTGGGCTCACAGCACGCCCTGCTTCCCTCACCCAGCCGAGCGGGGCTGGCAGCGGGTGCTGATGCTATCACAGGCAGACACAAC
The DNA here is from genome assembly GCA_013401135.1 of Cettia cetti. Classification (NCBI taxonomy): domain Eukaryota; kingdom Metazoa; phylum Chordata; class Aves; order Passeriformes; family Sylviidae; genus Cettia; species Cettia cetti. The sequence continues at coordinate 1,462 of VZUI01088134.1, read as the reverse complement.
ACGGCCCTGCAGAGCCCCTGCAGCTCAGACAGCACCCGGGCAGGGCCCGGCACCCACGGGTGGAGCAGGCATCACACCTGGGTAAACACAACCTGTTTTCCCGGCTCCTGACGGACGGCGCCGCGGGGCTCTCCCGCTCCGCTCCCTGGCAAACTCCTCTCTGCAGGCACTGAGCAAATGGTTGGCATCTGCCGGGGAGATATAAAAAGATTTCCCTGCGGGGTGGGGCCCTGCCTGGCGGTGATCTCACGGTGTCACTCCGCAGCCCTCCCGCCGTGCCCCTGCCGCGCTCCCGGCGCTGGGGCTGCCTTCTCCTCCCTTCCCAGGGCAAACCCCACCTGCACACCCCAACACCGGCCCAGCCTGACCCCCGGCTCCCAGAGACGGGCTGGAAACCAGACACACGCTCCCTGCAGGAGGGAAATCCAGGGATGTGCAGAAAGGGTGCACGGGGTTTTATTTGCTGTCATTTCCCTCCTGCTCAGGAAGATTGGGGAGCCCAGATGTGACCTGGACATGAGTGGTCCCAGACTTGTGCAGCAATGAGGGGAGTGTTCAAGGAACTCATCTACAGCCCTCTGATGGAAGATTTTCAGGTGCATTTTATTTAAAATCAGCTTCAGAGCTATGACAGCGCTGAAATCTGAAGGACCCCATCTTTTCACAGAGCTGGGTGACACTGTCTGGCTCCTCCACACCTGGCCTGTGATCCCAGGGCTCAGGATCACACCGAGTGCCAATAAACCCCTGTGCTGTGCAATGAGAGAGTGGTTTCTGTGCACAGAAATCCGTGAGAGGGATGTGGGAATGATAACTGAGCTTTCCATAAATTACTGGAAGCCAAACTTTAATTCCATGTAAGGAAGATGAAAGGAGGAACTCCATGCATTTATTCAGCTCCATTATTCTCACCTCCAAAACCAGTCCAGCAGCCCTTTAATCCCTCAGCAGCTCCTCTCGAAATTGTCTCTATTATTAACAACAAAGTGCTCGTTATCCCCATCAGCATCCTTTGAAGGAGCCGTGCACGGGGTGAGGATTCCTGCCGAGGGAATCAGGGAGGGGCAGGGACACAGGTTTAGGAGCTGATGTCCCTCTGGCTTCTCCCAGACTCTTTTATCCGGGGAAGAAGTGGACACCCCTTCCTTCTGCAAAGACACAGCTCGAAAAACTTCCAGGCAACTTCTGAGCAGGATAAACCATCCCAGTGTCTGCATTAGAGTAGAGAAACCCTTCAGAAATCCGCGGGTTTCTCTCATTAATTGTAACAAAAAGGAATTGGAGCTCCTGGCTAAAGCCACGGGGGATTTCCTCCTGCAAAGCCCCAGCGTGGACCTGGTTTGGTGGTTTGGATTGATGCCTGAAGGTTCATCTTTCCTGTGTTTCAGGCTCTGTGGTGCCCAGGGTGCAGCTCTGAGCTCACAGGCAGGGTCACTCAGCTCTGCACACAGCAGGGACACAA
>VZUI01088127.1:0-11758 GCA_013401135.1 Cettia cetti | reverse complement strand
TTATTATTATTATTATTATTATTATTATTATTATTATTATTATTATTATTATTATTATTATTATTATTAATTTTATTTTATTATTATTGATATCATTATTACTAAATTTATTATTATTATTATTATTTTATGAGCGCTATCATCCCAAACAAAACTTCACTCCAGTACTAAAAGGAGGCAATTTGGACTCACATAAACATGTTTTTTTTAACATTTCCTGTAACTGCCCCAGCTCCAGGAGAGGCACTGCACAAATGCAGGTATGGATTTTCTTTCAGATAACAGAACACGAACACTGGAATTGTGAGGGATTGGGGCAGGAGTGTCTCTGGCAGCTGGGCTCCTGCTCCCAGTGAAGATTCCCCTTGGAACCACAGACACTTGCACTAAAAATACCAATAAAACTTGGCTTTTCCTCAGCTAAACAGCCCAGGAGTGACCAAAATTGGATTTTAAAATTCAATTTGCTAATTTGCCATCTATTTTCTCTCCTTATTTGAGGGGGGAGGGGGGGTGTCATGTGTGTCTTCAGATGGATTTTTTTAAAGGATATTTCACCAGCAGATAAAAACTGTCAATTTCTAAAGCCATGGGGATTCAATGAGCCTTTAAAGGGTTTACTCCCCATAGCATTAATTCCTTTTCTCATCTCACAGGTGATTTAACAGGTAAAAAAATCAGATTTGGGGTTAAGGTTCAACAGACCCTGAAAAATTCATCTTGTGAATGGAATGTGGAATAAAATCATCTTCTAAACTCTACAACCATGCCAGAAATGTTGGATCCTAATGCTGGTGTTCTGGTTAATAATCTTAATATTGCAAAGTTCAGGTTCATTTTACCTTCAAATAAATGTTATAAATAAAAATATTAAATAATTTTTTAAACCATTCTTCACCTTCAAAAAGATTGTCTCTCCCCCAGATCTATTCAGTTATTTGTGTTATTTTTCACTATTTCATAATTCACTGGCTTATTTGACAGACAGACTTGGAGTTGTTTCTATAAAATAAAGTAGCTAATTTCAATTAAATCTGGTAGTAATGATGCCAGTTTCACTTCCATCTGGAAATACAAAAAAATGAAAGAAGTAATTCAATATTCCTCACTTGTTGTGCACTTTTCAGCATTCCTGTGTATGACAGAACCCCCAAACTCTGTAATTCCTTACTCAAATCACCAAATCCAGGCTGAGCTCCTCTTCAAGAACATTTCCATTTCTCCTGCTAAGGGCAACAGCCAAATTCACCTGAAGGAAATTTCCCTCCCCTTTCCAGCAGCTGCACTGGAGAGTTCCCACCTGGAATTCTCAGCTCCTTAAAGAAAGTTCACAACCAGCCAGAGAATCCCACTATTCACAGCAGGAAAATCCCAATCATTGCTCGGATCCTTGCCCAGGGATATTCAGGAATTTGGATCAAATTTACCAGCTCATGTTGGGCACTGCCAAAGCCAGAGCCTGCAGGGATCAGGGAACAGCAGGATTTGCTTCCCAAGGGGAATAGGGACAAGGAAAGCAAGCCCAGAGCCTGCAGGGATCAGGAACAGCAGGATTTGCTTCCCAAGGGACACAAGGACAAGGAAAGCAAGCCCCAGAGCCTGCAGAGATCAGGGAACAGCAGGATTTGCTTCCCAAGGGGAATAAGGACAAGGAAAGCAAGCCCCAGAGCCTGCAGGGATCAGGAACAGCAGGATTTGCTTCCAAGGGACACAAGGACAAGGAAAGCAAGCCCCAGAGCCTGCAGGGATCAGGAACAGCAAGATTTGCTTCCCAAGGGGAATAAAAACAAGCAAGGCAAGCCCCAGTGGTGCTTTGCCATCCTGAGCTGCTGCAGAGCCCCAGCCAGGCGGGGGCTGCTCACAGGGCAGGCAGAAGCCCCCCCCAGGCACACATCCTCAGTGATTCCCAGAGCCAGCAGCAGGGAATTCCCATGGGGATCACTCCCAGGGGGCTCAGGGAGCTCTTACCTGGCTCTGCTGCTCCTTCCCGAGGCTCTCAGCAGCTCCCTGGGCACGTCCCACAGCTCCTGCACTCTGCTCATCCCACTGCTGCAGGCGGCTCTTCTGCTGCCTGATGGCATCGTACAGCTGGGCCAGCCTCGGGGACAGCCCTGGGGCCAGCCCTGGGGCCAGCTCTGGGGACAGCTCTGGGGACAGCTCTGGGGACAGCCCTGGGGACAGCTCTGGGGCCAGCTCTGGGGCCAGCCCTGGGGACAGCCCTGGGGCCAGCCCTGGGGACAGCTCTGGGGACAGCTCTGGGGACAGCCCTGGGGACAGCTGCAGCCTGTGCTGCCCGAAGGCCCGGAGCAGCCTGGCCGTGTCGATGGTGGACAGGGACAGGGAGCTGCTGTCCCCCGAGGCAGGCGAGGTGTCCCAGCCCGAGGTGCTGCAGGTGCTGGGCTCCCCGCTCAGCCTGCTCTCCGAGCAGGTGTCACTGGGCATTTCCAGGTGCTGCTGCTCCTGCAGAGCCCCGTGCAGGTGCTGGATGTCCCTGTGCCCGTGTGGCCCCAGCTCCCGCAGGCCGCTCCTGCCAGGGCTCAGGGCTGCTGTTCCCCTGGGCCCCACGCTGCTCCCAGGCCCGCCTTTCCCTGCCAGGCGTGTTCCTGGCCGTCCCCTTCCCTGGGTTTGCTCCTCAGGAAGCTTCTGCCCAGCTGCTGCCAGTGCCAGGCTGTGCCTGATGGGGTTCTGCAGGAGCCTGGCCAGCCGATCCAGGCGCTCCACCAGGGACAGCTGGCCGCTGCTGCTGCTGGGATCCTGCTGCTGCTGTCTCCTCTGGCGCTCCAGGAACTTCACCCACAGCTCGTCCAAGCTGCCCCTGCTGCGGCTTCCCTGCCGTGGCGCCTTCCCCGCGCTCTCACGGAGGTTTGGAGGCAGAGGATCCCTTCCAGCAGCCTCCCGGGGCGGCTCCATCCCCGAGGATGTCCTGGCGCTCAGCTCCTCGCTGCCATCGGCCTCGGCGGGCAGAGCCGGGAGCTGCCGGAGCCCCCGGGCCCCGAGGGGGGCACAGGGACCCCGCTGCGGGCAGGGGGCAGCCCCCGGGGAGGGCACAGCGTGCCCGGCCCCAGCGCCGTGCCCGCAGAGCTGCCTCCCGGCCGCGGGCATGGCCCCGGGCAGCGGCAGCCGGGCCCGGCCACGGGCAGCGGCCCCCGGGGCTCTCACACACCCGCAGCCATCGCCGGGCTCTGCAAGAGAACAGAGCACCAGAGTGTTTCGTTTCTCAGCATAAAGAGGAGGATTGCCATCCTAAAACTTCCCAAACACGCCAAAGGATTGAAAAGCAGGATCGCCGAGCTCGTTCCTGAAATGCAGCCAATTGGAAATGCGGTCTGGGCATTACTAAAATCACACAAACAACATTTTCTATCATTTGCAAGAGATTATTGTATCTGACTGAAGCTGGGGAGAAATCCAATTCCAGCTCAGGGAAGTGCCCTGACCAAGGCTGAACTGAGCCTTTACTGAGAGTCATGGCAGGAACCTCAAAGCCCCCCCAAATCCACAGGCAGGGACATCCCCAGCACCCCGGGGTGCTCCCACTCCCATCCAGCCCTGCCCTGCACACTCCCAGCCATGGGGATGCCCTGGCCCTCCATGAAGCACACACAGCACCTGCCAGGACCACTCCCCAAAACAGCTTGAAGTCATTTTTAATATAACGTAAAAGCTATGGAGTTTGAAAACGTGCTTTGTGTAGTGCTTTTGCACGAAGGAGTGGAAGATTGGATCTCCTCCTGCCCGGCACAGGGGCTGTGGTGGAACAGAGATCACGGGTGCTGCAGCCAGGCCCAGCCTCACTAACTCTAAGTACAGGAATTTTTCTTCCCATACAAGGGCAATGTTTATAAACTTGTGTAAGAGGCTTCCTCCACATCCTCCTGACAAATGAGATCAAGCTTGGGAATGCCAGGCAGAACTTTGCTATTCCTGGCTTTTTAGAAAGTTACCAAGAAATGGAAGGAATGTAAACAGGCAAAAAATAAAAATAAGTTTGTATAGAGAAACTTTTTTTTTAAAAAAAAATACATAACTTGCATAATTTTAAGCTCTAGACAAGCTCTGTGGGTAGAGGTAATCTTTTATTAGATCATCTAAAAATACAGTTGAAGAAGTCAGGGAAGATTTGAGATATGCAAGTCTTTCTTCTGAAAGCTTCTCTAAAGTTCCAGCTGCACTGGCTGCCTTCACAAAAGATTCTTTTCTCCTTACAGTTCTTACCTGGGCCTTTAGACTATCACAGCTATAAAAATGTGTTAGGAGATAATTTTATATTAACACTTTTGTTCCCCTCTCATTTTTAGCCAGGCTATTGATGTTGCAGCCTTACATAACCATTGAAATTTTCCTCTGCAAATAAAAATTGTCTTCTGGAAACACCAAAAATCTCCCCATTCAAAGAAAAAAAAAAACACCTGAAGTGAGAAATGAAAATAATCAGATGGAATCCCTATTAAGACATGAGGGCAGGAGATGGAGCACCCAGGAATGGTCTGGCCACAGGAACCTGTGGGAGTTTTGTGCCAGGGATGACACCCAGTTGTTCCTCAGCCACTCACAGCCAGGGTTTGTGGTGGCCACGAGGATTTGTTTCAGCTGCTGTCACCTGGGGCAGTGTCAGATCCTCACCAAACAGCCCTGGGAGGCTCCTGGAGCAGCAAACCCCGAGCTTCCCCCAGGGCAGGCCCCCCCAGCAGGGCAGGGCAGGGCAGGGCAGGGCCAGCGGCACACCAGGCTGGAGCTCGGGGACACCCAGGGGACAGAGGGACCTGATGTGACATCACAGGGCAGCAGAGTGTCCCTGTGCCCTGCCCCAGGGAATCCTGAAAGCCCTGGAGACAGGAAGGCCAGCAAAGGCTGATGGCCAAGGGATCCACGGGATCATGGCATGGTTGGGGCTGGAGGGGCCTTAAATCCCAGCCAGGGCCACCCCTGCCATGGCAGGGACACCTCCCACGGTGCCAGGGGCTCCCAGCCCTGTGCAGCCCGGCCTGGGGCACTGCCAGGGAGGCAGAGCCCACAGCCTCCCGGGGAAAGCTGCATCCTGTCACCCAGGGAGAGGCAGGGAGGGAAAAGCGAGCCAAATTCAGCATTTCCTGGCAGCAATGCCTGGCAGCAATGTCACCCAAACCACGGGCCCTGAAATGTCCATCGTTAGCTCTGACTTGCACAGGTATGAACACACATTAACAATTACAAAAATAAAACTGCTGGAGCCCTGGGCACTGAGAATTCCAGGCTGTCTGTGCTGCCAGGCTCTGACCCCCAACAAACCCTGCACTGACCTGAGGCCGTGGAAAAGGCTCCCAAAATTAAATAACAGAACTGGAATTGTGGGGGTGTGGTTTGGATAGAAGTGTGTGACATCACAGGGTGCAAAACTCAGAGTTTCAGGGTTTAGAACACAGGAATAGAAATAAAGCAAGGTGGAGGATTCAGGGCAGAGGCTGAGTCCTTCTTTTTCACCTTCTTCTCCATGGGCTGGGTGGGATTTTGTAATTGGGTATGAAAATCCGCACTGCAGCCAGGGGTGGTTGGTGATTGGGTTAAAAGTAAAAATAATTTAGGTGTCATTTCATAATTGGACAATTTGTGCTTAAAAGGCCCTGTAGAAAGAGATGGAGGACATTTTTTACTTTGAACTCCCAGCTTGTGACACTGTACTACAGATAAGAACCAATAAACATCAAAGCACATTTTAATTACCTGCAGGCTGTTCCAGGGGTGCTCTCTGCTCCTCAGCCCAGGCCAGCCTGAGCCCAGCCCTGGGGCCCTGGGTTGTCCCTCTGTGCTGGGCAGCTGCCCTGGCTGGAGGGGCCAGGGGCCCTGCAGCAGCAGCATCCTCTGAGCCTGCACACAGAGAGCAGCATCAGCACCACAGAGCAGCAGAGGCACACACAGAGCTGCCAAATCAACCAGCCATCAGTGCCAGTGCCCCAGGCCAGGTTGGGCACTGGGGCCTGCAGCAGCCTGGCACAGCTGTGGCAGGGCTGGGATGATCCTTAGGATCCTTCCCAAACCACTCCATGAATCCCTGATCCTGTCCCAGCATTAGAACCCTACACCTGTCCCCACCAACTTCTCACCCTTGCCAACCCCACCTGGACACATCCCATGGATTTCCTGCCCTCCATTCCCTCAGCTGCTCCCCCTGAGTGCAGCAGGGACTGGGAAAAACAAAATGTGTTTTTTCACCCTGCTCTACGCTTTCCTACAGCCTTGTGCTGCTTCATTTGCATAGTGAATTTTTATACATGGCATCATCATTTCTGCAAAACAACAGATTTGTATCCCATTTGTTTCTCTCATTTTGGACACATTTCCCCAGATAAAATTGAAAAGGTCAAGAGCAGAGACACTTAAACCCTGCCCAGCACAGTTTGTGGCTGCAGTGACTGATCTGGGCACTTTGGTACTGTTGGATCAGCCTGATCCCTTGGTCACCACTGCTGGAATTCCAGAACTGGGAATCTCTGAGTTTTATCTACTGATAACTTTGGATATTAAAGAGCTGAGTGAAACCAAGCAGCAAATAAAACCTGCAATGCCCAGTGATCAAATCTCTCCAGGAAAAGCTCCTGCTGGAATTCCAGAACTGGGCATCTCTAACATGAGTTTTACCTACAGATAACTCTGGATATTAAAGAGCTCTGAGAAAACCAAGCAGCAAATAAAACCTGTAATGCCCAGTGATCCAACCTCTCCAGGAAAAGCTCCTGCTGGAATTCCAGAACTGGGCATCTCTAACATGAGTTTTACCTACAGATAACTCTGGATATTAAAGAGCTCTGAGAAAACCAAGCAGCAAATAAAACCTGTAATGCCCAGTGATCCAACCTCTCCAGGAAAAGCTCCTGCTGGAATTCCAGAACTGGGCATCTCTAACATGAGTTTTACCTACAGATAACTCTGGATATTAAAGAGCTCTGAGAAAACCAAGCAGCAAATAAAACCTGTAATGCCCAATCTCCCCAGGAAAAGCGGCGGAGATCTGAAAGGATCAGTAATTCCCAGAGGAAAGGAAGGGATGATGAGGCTGTTAACACTGAGCTCTGCTCCTTTTCACTGCCAGAACGGAGCAGGAACCTCCCTCCCAGCCCAGAGCAGGGCAGCAGAGCCTGCAGGCAGGAATTGTGCAGGAGGGGATGGATGACAGGGAACTCAGGCCTGGGCAGGGATGCAGTACCTGGGTGGGAGCTGCCTGCACTGGCCTCAGGCTCCTCTGGGGACACGGTGGCTCCTGATTTCTGGCAAGGCACATAATACATGGCAGAGCTTCCCCAGGGTTTGTACGGCAGCAGCAGGGGCTGGGCTGCATGAGGAAGGGACACAGTGAGCAGGGCCAGGCTGGAAACCTCCAGGGCAACAAGGCAGGGCCTGGGGAGGCTGACCAGGATGTTCCTGCTCCTAAAGCCCCAGAAATACCCTGCTCTTTAGCAAAATTCATTGCAACTGCTATTTCCTTAATTAAATTAAATGAATAGAATTTTTTAATCCCCACCCACAGGTAGAAGGTGACCATCACTTACCTGGGAGAACAGCTTCACCTATTCAATATTAAAATTGTGATCAGGGTGGCAGACACTGACTCACAGAAACAGCTCCTGTACCCAGAGCTCCCAGCTGATCCCAGCTTGAGGGAATTATTTCTGTGTCCCTCAAGTCAGTAAAAGCAACAAGAGAGCCCAGGCACAAAACACCACCGGGGTGGGAAGCTCCTGTGAACATCCACGTCCCTCTGCTGACAGACACCCCAAACCCTGCAGTTTTCTGGTTTATTCCATTAAAATCAGCAATGTGCAGCTTTCCCTCTGATTTTCTGGTGCTATCTTGACTAGAGAATAAATCAGCAATCAGATCCAGCTCTCACTGAACTCCAGGTGAATCAAATCAAATCAAATCATCTACACACAAACACCAGAAAATATTCTGCAACCACACCTGGACACAATGAATTCAGTTCTAGAGAGCCCTGAACTGAATCCCAGCTGTATCCACACATATCCCTCCCAACAAGGCTAAGAAACCCAAGTTTTAGGGTTGGTTTTTTCCCTCCCATATGAGCAACTTCAAATATCCAAATTATCTCGAGGATGTTATTTCCACAAAAAAAAAAAAAAAAAAAAAAAAAAAAAAAAAAAAAAAAAAAAAAAAAAAAAAAAAAAAAAAAAAAAAAAAAAGGCAAGCTGGGTTTGGTTTTGGGTTTTAGCATTTACCAATATCTTGACCTTGCATAGATTCAAGTGCACAGACACATAAGAGAGGAGTTTGCTCACCAGGCTGCCTTGGGAAGGGAGGAATCTCCTTGTGGGATGAAGCTGCAGCTCTGGGAGCTTCAGGGGCGTTGTGGGGTGACACACAGGTGCCCTCCTGGGGATCCACACAGACCTCTGCTGAGAAGGTGGTTTTGGTAGGGCTTTCCACGGTGATCTGGGTGGCGGCATCTGAAGTTCTCCTGGCAGGTTTTGCAGAGCTGGGGGTCCCCTGTGCCCCCCGAGCCCCTGAGCCCCCCTGCAGGCTCTGCCTGGGGGAGAACACCCGCCTGGGATCTGCTGGGGCCGCTGGCACGGCGGGGCTGGGCTCCTCTGCAACAGCCCCAGCAGCAGGGAATGCAGCAGCCCCTTCCCCCGAAGCTTCTGGGGCTGCTTTGGGGGTCGCTGCCCGAGCCTGCCCTTGGGGCTTGTCCCACAGCTTCAGCCCATTCCCAGCAGCCCCGGCCCGGGGCAGCTCGGGGTGACCGAGCCTGGAGGAGAGGGTGATGTGCACACAGCTCAGGAACCTCCTCACTGGCCATGAGGGAGCCTCAGACGTGGGGCACGAAGCCTCATCTGCAGGTAAGGGGTGAGCAGGACCCGCCTGCTCCCTCACAGCCTCCTTAGGAACCACAGGTGGCTGCTCAGGGCTCTTCCTCCCCTCTGCCAACACCTCAGCAGGGCCCTTCAGCAAAGCAGCCGAGCCCTGGGAGCCCTGGCAGAGCTGGGTGTGGCCAGGTGGGAGCTTCTCCTGCTGGGGTGAGCTGGGACAGGGGGGCTCACTGCACGGAGGGATTTCCTGGCTGAGCCCCGAGCTGCAGCCGAGCCCTCTGGCACTGTGCCCGTGCCCCTCAGCCAGGCCTGCCGGCACAAGCTGGGGCTGCTCTGCAGCCAGGCTCTGTCTGTGCCCAGCGTGGCTGCTGCCAGGCTCCTGGGCTGCACAGGAGCCCCCCTGAGGGGCTGCAGGGACAGCAGGGACCTCTGCAGCACGGCCAAGCCCGGCCTGCTGCCCGGCCCAGAGCTCTGTGCCCAGCCTCTCCTCCCCAGCACCCCTGGCAGGCCCGGGGCTGTGTGCCAGGGGCCCCAGGGAGCAGAGGGGGCTGGGGGTGCTGGGCTGGCCCTGCCCCAGCTCCCCGTGGGCACAGGGGGCAGCTGCAGAGCTCCCTGCACAGGGGTCCCACGGCAGAGGGGCACGGAGCTCTGCCATGGCACTGGGACGTCCCACGGATGGGTGCTGGTTGCACACTCGCAGCTCTGCAGCGTTCCAGGGCTTCAGCTGCATGTCCTGCAGCTCTGCAGCATTCCAGGGCTTCAGCTGCATGTCCTGCAGCTCTGCAGCGTTCCAGGGCTTCAGCTGCCTGTCCTGCAGCTCTGCAGCACCCCAAGGTTTCAGCTGCCTGTCCTGCAGCTCTGCAGCACCCCAAGGTTTCAGCTGCCTGTCCTGCAGCTCTGCAGCACTCCAGGGCTTCAGCTGCCTGTCCTGCAGCTCTGCAGCACCCCAAGGTTTCAGCTGCAGCAGGGAGCTGTGCCAGGGATCAGCTCGAGGGAAGGGTGCTGCTGGTGGGGAGCTGGGCTGGAGGAGCTCCCGAGGCCTGGAGAGCTGTCTGTGCCCACCCCTGGGAAATTTGGGAGCCTGGCAAAGCTCCAGGTCCTGCTCCTGCTTCCTCAGATGCTCAGAACCTGTCTCCAAAGCACAGGGCCACAGATCCTGCAACACAGAGCACAGTTCACACAGGTCAGTGGAGAACGTCTCACCCTGGCCAAAGGCAAAGATGGGAGCTGCCACTAACCCAGAGTTGTCATCAGGAACTCAGCTGTTAACGAGCTAATTAAAACTTTAACTTTTTTAAATGTCAGGTCACCATTCCCGGCCATTTATCACTGCCAGGAGGTGCTGCCCTGAGCACACCCAGAGCAGCTCTCACCTGGGCTGAGCTCTCACCTGGGCTGAGCTCTCACCTGGGCTGAGCTCTCACCTGGGCTGGATTTAGCAGAGTTACCCCAGAGCTGTTTCCAGCCCTGCAAAGGGGCAGCACAGACACAATTCCATGGGAATCCAACCCCCCTTCCCCATGGCTGTCCCTGTGTGGGGCTCAGCCCAGCACCCTCCTGTGCAGAGAACTTCTGACGTGGCCTCAGTTGCACCAGAGGATGTTTAGATGGGATCTGGGGAAAAAATTCTCCATGGAAAGCGTTAGCAGGCATTGGAACAGGGAACTGGTGGCGTCACCATCCCTGGAACTGCTCAAAAAAGTGTGGATGAGGAACTTGAGGACACCTCAGTGCTGAATATGGTGGTGCTGGTTGATGGTTGGACTTGATGATCTCGGAAGTCTTTTCCAACCATCAACATAAATGTATTAATTCAAGTGCAATCCAAGATTCCAACACTTCCAGTGAAGAGAGTAAATCTGAGATGAATGTGCTGCCATGGAGATGGGCCAGATAAGCTTACTTGGAGAAAAAAGACACAAAAATCTAGGTTATATTTACTTTTTCCTACTGACTGGGACAACTGTGGAAGCAGCTGAGTGTATTCCAGCAATGAAGCAACATGGGTCCCTGGGTGATCACATCCCCATCAACCACTGGGAATTTGGCAACCAAAAGCAGTGGGGAACATTTTTTGGTGTAAACCAAACATATAAACAAGTATTTCACAACAGCTTTCCCAGCCTTCCTCCATCCCAGATGTCAGGACAGCAGCAACTCCTCCTGCAGGGCCTGGATCCTTATCCCACTTCTCTATTCCTTTATGGATTTTAAGGCAAAACAAATCAGTTTATTTGGCATTTCCTCCAGCCAGGAGGGACAGCCAGGGCCTGTGGAAGAGCACAGGGATGATCCCAAGACTTCTCCTCCCTGCACCACGTGCCAGTTCAACGGCCTGAGGTAATCCAGAGCAACTCCCACCAGCGAGAGCAGGCACAGAAGTTGTGATAAACTCATCTTCCCAAGCCTTTCACATGTTTTATTGTGCCTGTTATGTGTCATCCTTCCAAAAAAGCTCCCTGTGCCATATGATCCACAGGAGCCTGCAGAGCAAATTTAGAGCTACAACTCCGTGAACTTCCTGGAGAAGTGAGAAAGCTCAAGGAGTGGAAAAGTACAGCAGGGAGTGGAGGAAAACACTGCACCAAGGGGGGATAGCTCACAGGGAAGGGAAGAGGGAGCATCTGGCACCCCAAAATGCAGGTGGGGGGACCAGGCCCTCAATTTAGGAGGAAAATCCTGAGGCTGGAGATGCTAGAATGGTATTTACATCCAACAGCAACTCTAAACCTGCCATGGCAGGGACACCTCCCACTGCTCCAGGTGGATCTAGGCTGGCCTTGGGCAGTGCCAGGGCTCCAGGGCAGCCCCAGCTGCTCTGGGAATTGCAGCCCAGCCCCTGCCCACCCTCCCAGGCAGGAATTGCTGCCCAAGATCCCAGCCCAAGCTCCCCTTTCCCAGTGGGAGCCATTCCCTGTGTCCTGTCCCTGCAGCCCTTGGCCCCAGCCCCTCTCCAGCCC
>VZUI01088121.1:0-36445 GCA_013401135.1 Cettia cetti | reverse complement strand
CCCCCACCACCATAGAACCCCATGCACAGACAGCAAACAGCACCCCATGCACAAACAGCAGAGGTCACCCCATGCACCGACAGCAAAGGGCACCCCATGCACAGACAGCAAAGATCACCCCATGCACAAACAGCCCCTGGCACACGGACACGGCCCTTTGCTGCCACTGAGGACAAACATAGCTTGCAGGGGATCACCTTTGCAGGATGCCCCACAGCAAAAGGTGGCAGAAAACACACTGGCCATTTGAATTGCTGCAAGGCCAGTGAAGGGCTTTAGGGAAGAAGAGAGGTGCTGGGGCTGGGAGATGCTGGACCTGGCACCTCGTGGCTGCAGCAAGAGGCACCTCTCTGCTCCTAGAGTGTGCAAGGCCACACAGAGCCCTGGCTGCACCCAAGCCACCAAAAGGATCTGGGAGATGCAGAGTGGGGGGCAGAGGGCAGCACCCTGACTCATTGGTCTAGGGGTATGATTCTTGCTTTGGGTGCAGGAAATCCTGGTTTCAACTCCCAGGTGGGTCCTTACTTTTGGCCACCCACCATGTCCAGTGCTGAGGGTGACCCTTGCTGACTGGGTACATCCCTGTGGGAAAGATGGACTCCAACGAACTGGCTGCAAGATCCTGCTGGAGGAGAGAGATGTAGCTGAGATCATCCCCCAGCATTCTCACGTCCTTATGCCTTCTCAACCCCCTCCCTACTCATTGAGGGGTTGTCAGAGCTCCCCAGGAAAGGCCTGGTGCTGTGTCCTCGCATACCAAGAAATCTCATGGCTCTTTCTCTACCCTACTTGGAGTCTGCAGGGCATAGGAGGCCTTTTTAAAATTTTTTTAGGCCCCCATGGGGCTAAGGGTGTCTCTTGGGGTGAACATCAATGCAGGGGGGAGCAGCTCAGAAGGAGGATAGTGGATGCCGAATAGGCAGATTCATCCAAGAGTTGAATCCAGGACTGCTTGCACTCTAAAATGAGAATTGCACACCCAGACATATGAGGTGGGGTACACTGCTCCCCCAGGGATGTGGTAGAGGGCTATGAGGGGGAATCCACTCAGCATCCTGGGAAAATGTTCCACCTCTGGTCTGACAAAACCTGAGGAATCCCGGGGTTACAAAAGTCCCTGCCTGCGGCACTGAGGTGCTCCGAAGGAGAAGAACAAGGCGTGCTTCGGCTGTTGATGACATCCCCTATTAAGTCCTCCCGGGAGCCCAGCTGTTCGGTAAAACCCATCGCTGTGAGCAGGATTCGAACCTGCGCAGGGAATTCCCTATTGGATTTCGAGTCCAACGCCTTCACCCCTCGGCCATCACAGCCCCGGGATTGGAGGCGGGGAACGGGCGAGGCGGCGGTGCGGGCGGCGGCACGCTGTGGCGGGCAGCGGGGCGGGGTGGGGAGTGGTGTCGGGGTCTGCGGGGTGCGGGTGTCCGGGATGACGGGGCCATGTGCGCAGCGCTGCTGCCGCAGTGTTCCGGCGGGGCCGCGGGAGCGGGCCGTGCGCAGGGAGCGGCCGCGGGCCGAGGTCCCCGGGCAGCGGCGTCCACGCAGCGGCGGTCGGGCTGGGTCGGGTGAGGGCGGGGCGCGGGAGACGCAGTGTACTCTGGTTCGTTGGTCTAGGGGGTATGATTCTCACTTCAAAGGTGCTGAGAGATGCCGGGTTCAACTCCCGGACGTAGCCTTTTTTGGGCGTCACCAGCCTGCTCCCACCTGGCCGGTGCAGAGCCCGACGAGACCGGCCATCGACTTTTACCCCTCAAGGACGTCCGCAGTGCGGGGGCTTTGAACTTCGCGTAGGACACAGAGCGTCACACGGGCTGTACCCTGTCCTTGGAACCTCAATTCATCCGTCCTGCTGAGCGACCCTGTTTTTGAGTTGGCAGCAGGATGGGGATGGGCTGGGAAGGAAGGGCTGTGTCTGAAGCCATGGGACACCCCTGGCAGTGGGGTAGGTGGGGGCCCTGGCTTAGCTGGTCAAAGCACCTGTCTAGTAAACAAGAGATTCTGGATTCGACTTCCAATGGTGCCTGGGTCTGGGCGGCTGGTTTTCTTCCCTGGTCCCAGTTGGGGGCACTGCTGGGGGGTTCCACACTGCCCCTGCTTGCTCCTCACAATAATGATGCTGACTCAGAGCAGTTTGGGTGCATGCTTTTACTGAAAGCTTATTTCAGGGTCCCCAGGGTCCCTTGCTGGACATAGCAATGACCAAGGCATCTTTCCTACCAAGGACCCGCTCCTGCCCCTGCCCCTTGGTGCCCACAAGACCCATGAGCAGCAGCAGGATCTGTTTCCCTGAGCATGGCTGCCCAGCCCCAGGCTCCTACACCTGGCCAGGATGGCTGGAGGGACCTGGCAGCATCTCAGGTACCTTACCAGGATGCCCAGACCTGTCCAATGGTCAGGATGAGACATAGGAGAGGGCTCATCCCTGCTATGTGGGGAAAAGGGAGTTGTTTGGATCCCTCTCCAGGTAGGCCACCCAGAGCTACACCCAGCATCTCGGTGCCAGTGGGGGCTTGGGGTGGTGTGCTGTCAAGGCACCCTCTGCCCCTCTGGGCTCACACCACATGCAGGATGAGATTTGCACTTTGCATTTTGCCCTTTCTTTGCTGCTTTTTTCCCAGTTACAATGAACGGGCATAATCACCATCAATGCTGATAGGAAAAACCCACCTAATACCTTCTACGCCTGCTCTCCCCCCAGTATTCAGGGTATCCATCCATGGTTTCACATTTCCTTTGTCCCAGTTTATTTCCCTATTGCACTCTCCATTTCGCCTTACTGCTCAACAGCCACTTTTGGCAGTAATCGCTCTTGTAAGGATTTTTGAGTGCTTTCTTTTCTGTAAGTCTTGGATAAGAGACTTTCAGCCCCTACAGATAAGGACCTTGGTTGGCCTACTTCACACTACTTCAACTTCTCCTACCATCCCCTTCCCAAAATCTGCAGGGCATGGGTGACTTTTAATCCTGAGGAGGAAGCATATGCACTTACAGGTACCGTTTCCCCTCCCGCCCTCACCGAGTCCGCGTGTGCCGCAAGAATCCGAGCCCACCCCGAGGGTCCCCAGACCCCCGGGCGAAAGCAAAATCCCGACAAAGGCGGGATTCGAATCCATTGGTGCAAAGCACAATGGATTAGCAGTCCATCGCCTATAACCACTCGGCCACCTCGTACCGCTGTGGCCCCCTGCCGGCCCGACCCAGCCCCCACAGCCCCGTCACATCCATCCTACCCAGCTCAGCCCCATCACCTGCCCGCCCGCTCTTGGCCTGATGTGAAACACTTCCTTTGCTGCCTTCTTAGCGCAGTACGCAGCGCGTCCGTCTCGTTAACCCCGAAGGTTCTGAGTTCGAGTCTCTGAGAAGGCAACATTTCAGGTTTTGTTTCGGTGTGTTTTTTTTTTTGCCTCCCCGCGGCCACGCGAGGTGGCTCCGCAGTGCGCCCGGCCCAGGCACTAACGAGCCCTTCGTGCGGCCCCCGAAGCGCGGTTCCCACGGTCTCACGGGCGTGGGGCGGGCGGAGGCGCGGATCGGGCGGATCCCAGGGGCGGGGGCAGGCGGAGGCGGGGAGGGGGCGGGGGCAGGCGCGGGGAGGTGAAGAGCGCGACGAGGTGGCCGAGTGGTTAAGGCGATGGACTGCTAATCCATTGTGCTCTGCACGCGTGGGTTCGAATCCCACCCTCGTCGAGATTTTGCTGCTGCCCCGAGTCTCCATCCACAGGCGAATGAAATGACGGAGGCCGGGAGCGAGACCAGGCCCCGGAATGGTACCCCAGAAACCCCCCAGGTAACAGACAGCAGCCACCCCCACACCTCCCCCTGCAGACCATCCCACACCATGAACTGTTACAGAGGAATGAGGCACCTTTCAAGCCACTAAAAATTTTATTAGGTACAAAACCCAATTTACAGCAAATAGTATGAGCCACACTCCCAAAGCTCTGTTGGGTTTTGACAGCTGAATTCCAGGTAAACTGAGAATATCAAAAACAGGGCACAGGCATCCCTTCACATGGAATCAGTTAAACTCAACAAAACTCAGCCCAACAAAAGCACGTGGAGCAGGAATGGCCTCAAAGCACACCCTTTCCAATTTAAAATTATTTTAACTTAGCATTAAACTTCTCTTGCTATTTTGGGTTTAAGAAAAATAATACAAATGAAATGCTATTTTAAAAAACTGTAAAATTTCTTTTTTGGAAGGCAATTGACCATTTCAGACTACTGAGGATTTCCACTTGGGTTGGGCAGGCATGATAATCAGTTTAGTGCAATAATATATATTCTACCAGGCAGAAGACTCCGATTGAGAAAAATTTGCTGATTTTGTATGAAAAAGAAAAAGATTAACTGTATAGGTGTACTGCAGACATGAAGAACATCTTCAAATTATTTACTGGGTATTAAACTAAAACCAAGGGCCTTCAACTTCTAAAGGTTTTTAAATGCTGGAGAATGTAGGCTACCTGCTCTTCCAAAAAAAAAGGAAAATTGTTTCTCCATATTTGTTTAGTGACTGAAGGAAGCATCCTGTTTTCCAGCATGACATGGAATCTGTGGAATAAGCACCTCACCCATTTTTAATGCTGAAAACATTGACTAAAATAGAACTTGGGCCCAGAACAACAAAAATCCTTCTGAATTTGCACTGAGAAACAAGAAGTAAAAAAATCATGGCCAGGTGCTGTTCCAACTTGAGAATGACAGTTTTGACATTCCTGAAAACAGAATAGGAACTTTAAACCACAGTGCTGCCGCAAGGCAGTTCCTGCCTGAAGGAAGCACAGACTGACACAACATTTCAGGGACTATAGCGAGGAATTGCTCCGATGCTCCCAGGGGCCCATGCTACCCTACAGCTGAACCTGATGAAGCTGTGTTTACCCACAATGAGAACTGGGAGAAAGAAAAAACACCACTGTCTTTTAAAGCCTTCCAAGAAAAAGCATTTGACCCGTCTCCATGCCTGTGGGGCAAAAAAGGAGGGAGTCTCAGACGATCCATAACATGCTGGCCCTGTACAACGCAGCCACGTGAGACAGGCCTAGGCCCCATGGCTGCTCCGTATTCTCATCCCAGGAGAACACTTGCTTGTTCTGGAACGTGCATCTGTTCAATCACCTGGACCTGGATTTCTTTCCCGAATCTCCAAGTCTCAGCTTGGCTCAAATGTCCACCATGTCCACCAGAGCAGAGAGGTGGAGCTCAGAGGCAGCCTCGGCCTCCTTGGTAGCTCTGAGAAGCTGCTGCAGGTGTTTGAGTCTGTCCGACAGAGCAGGGCTTTGCTCCAGCTCTGGAACCTTGTGTCCCTCTTGACTCCCAGCCTGGGCAGAAAAAAAAGAGATGAGACAGACTTTCTCCCAAGGTAATTTCCACTATTGATTTTACAGCTATTGCACTCCACAGAGCTTTAGTTTAGCTCTGAACTACCCTTCTCTTACCTCTTGAGCAGCTGACATGGGACTCTTCACCAAGGGGCAGGTAGCAGCTGGGGTGGAGAGCAGAGACTGGGGGAGGTAGAGAGGAAGACCCAGGAGATCTCCAAGGGGCTTCATGTCCTCAGCTAGATATTGGTGTAGCTGATCTTCAAACCTGGATGGTAAGGGCAAAAGCACCAGTCAGATGGCAGCCTGGCTTTGTCCCTGTAACCAGTGTTTTTCACTAAGAGGTTTTTTTTGGGTTCAGAAGCATCTGATCTCCACAGCCATATTCAAAACAGTCTGATGTGCCCCACTGCAGCTAGCAAAATCCAGATGGATTGTGGTACAGAAAGGAGCCACACACACTGAAGAGACTCAACTTATGGGATGGCAGAAGAGACAAAACCCTCTTGGACCAACCTCAAAGGCTTTAGTTCTTCACCTTTGTGATCTGCACTTGTACAAACTGACATCCCAGATAGGACTTCATAGATGTTTGTGACACTGGGGGACACAGAGACCACTGTACTGCTTCAGTTCTGGTGGCATGACTGACCACAGAGTTTCCAACCATTCCCAAGAACTCCAAGAATTTTTACCATCCTGGACTGTTCCCATGATGCAAGAAGGAAATATTAGGGAACTGCCCTGACGTGCTTGATGAAATCAGATGGAACTCGAGACAGTCTGGGTTTTTTTTCTCTAGCACAGTTTAACTTCCATACAAGTTACAAATCATTTACAACTCTGGGCTGAAGCTGCAAGCAAAAGATGCTGCTCTGGGAACTTACCTCTTGTTTTCTATTTTTTCCAGTTGCAACTGTGCCAACAGATGCTCCTGGGCCAAGGATGTGTCTCTGAATTCATCTGTGCTGGGAATGCTCACTTCGTGACCTGGCAGCATGCTCATGCCAGAGCCATACTGAGCTGGCACCATGGAGATGCTGTAAGTCTTCTTAGAAGACTTGGGAGATTTTATCTTTGATCTGAAGTGGGGAGGAAAAAAACAACAAACAAAACCACATGAATTGGTATGAGTGTGTTGATTTTTTGCTATTAGTTTGAAGCTTGGAAATAGCAGGGTATGAGAAGTGATCATCTGGAGAATGATCGTGCCAGTGTCCAACTCAGCACCACCTGTGCATGGGATTAGAGAGGAACTAATCTGACTGAAGCATAGGATTCACCACAATCATCACCCACTACACAGCAGAGCTGTAGCTCCCTCCCTTCCAAGAGGGAAGAGTGGCTTTCCTCTGAACATGGCTAGGGAATGAGCTAGACTTGACTTCTTAAATACTTTAATGCCACACAGCTCTAAGGCATCCTTCCCCCTCAACCTATCCAGCATTTTCTCAGACTCATTGTTTTCCCTCCATGCTTTGCACAATTCCAAAGCCTCAGCAGCAAGGTTTTTTTGACAGGAGTTAATTGCTACACTTTCAGCACTCCTCAAGCAATCCATTTCTGAGAGCTGAGTAACCTTGTACAAATAGAATCTACTTCCTATTCTATTATAGCACAGCCTTGTACATAATTTTAGGGAGATGTACACAATCAGGTTCTGGGAGCATGCCAAATGGTGGTTTTCAGCACTGTGGAGGCCACCTCACCTCTCTTGGCCTTGCCGGATCTCCCCCTGTGTCCGCAGCCTGGCTTGATCCCACGAGAAAGGCACGGTGTAGTTCTTTAAATGCTCTTTGAAGAAGTACACGCGAATCTGACCATCTTTACTTACAGCTTCTGTGGATAAACCCAAGCCCAATGTTTACCATTTTCACAGGTTCTCTACTTCAGAAGAAAAAAAAAAAGGCAATTTGGGGAAAGAGCGATTGTTCAGTTTCAAACAGGGTCTGGGACAAGCTTCATTAATCAGTGGAAGTGACAATTACCTGTGGCAGCCTACCCTCCCTGCTGGCACAGCTTCTGATGGGTAACTCTTGGCCTTTGCTTAATGCAAACCCTTCTGCCACTGGGAGGGCACGGCTGAAAGACTCTGACCAGAGCCACATTTGTAATCACAGAATCAAGTCAAACCATAAACAATACTAAATACATGCTCCAAATGGAAGACACATGGAGAACACAGCAAGACCACAGCTGCCTCCCTGCTACACATCACTTGCTGCCATATGGAAAGGCACCGCTGGCAATGCATTAAATACCATCACAAAAGAAGCATCATTCATGTTGCAGGAGGACACAATACCTGAAGCAACAGGCTGTTTGGGTGGTTTCCAGTCTCTCAGTTTATGATCAATACAGACTGCCAAGATACAGTCCCAAGGGATCTCATCAACAGAAGGTCCATCTTCAGAGTTCCCAGTTGTTCTGGTTTTCCAGTTTTGGTAAGTTTTGCTCAGCAGATTCTTCACCTGAGACTGGATCAGTGGTTGAGTGTGGGGAGAACTTGCAATCTGAGAAACATACTGAAAGATCATGTGGCAAACAGGATGCCAAGGAGCTGTGGAACAAAGAAACCCAAAGTAAATGGCAAGAATTTGTGACAGAACCAACACTGCACAGGCCCATCTTGGAGAACAACATGCTGCCAAGAAGGTATTAGAGTGTGAAGTACCTACCACCCAAAGGAGGCAGATCTAGGTATGGGATCTGGAAGGACAACACAGCCTTCTTCAGCCAGGCCAGGTGATCTGGCATGTTCCACTGCAGGTGAGGCAACACCTTGTTACCCCCTGCTTCTGAAAACTCTGTGACAGGCCAAGACAAGTCACAAAGGTGCTCTGAGGATGCCACATCTGACAGGAACTGCAGCACACTGTTGTAGAGTTCTATGATGACTCCAGGCTCCTGAGATGTGAGCCCAGCTAAACGCCTCTCCTTCCAGTCATGGTAGAAACGCTTGCCAAATTCTCCATCGATCCCATCCTCAATGTACTCCTGAAGGGTCTGGCTGCAGAGCTCAAGGGAGGCAGGACACTGAGACACCAGCCAGCCCACAGCTGCAGAGACCTACAACACACAAAAGAGGGAGGGTTGAGAACTGTTCTGCAGTGATCAGGACACAAAGGCTTCAACCCTAGGTTTGAACAACACTGACCAAGAGAATATGCACCAAAAGGCAAATAAATCAGGTATGACCATACTAATATTTGCAAAAATAATTCTCCAGCTAGGTGGCCACAAACTGAATTTCCATACAGCAGACTCAGGAACAAAGAAAGAAGAAGCTGTTCACATGAGGTACAGGTATGCAGTGGAATTCTCTGCTGCAGGATGTTGAAAACATATCCAGGAAAAATTGGACAGATTCACAGAAATTAGTCCAGGGTGACTATGTCATGTCTGATCATGGCAGTCCTTGAAGAGCAGACCCAAATTGTGAGGGTTTGCGCGGAAAGCATCACGCTGGGCTTGTCAGGGAGAGATCTGTATGATCACATTTGTGTACAGAACATGAGAGGTAGAGGCATCTCAGTCACATCCACCAAAATGGGGTAACTCTGGATGATCTCACAGTAGCAGAACAGCTACAAAGGGTCTTCAGCATTTTAGGGCTAAGAGCTTAAGGATAAAAAGGTTTACCCACCACCTCCTCTGTTGGGCAGCAACATAGGCAGGGCAGACAAGAGTGGGTTTAGGTAATCCATGAATTTTGGTCTCAGTGCAGTTTTCAGTATTACTATTTTTAATTTTTTTTGGTAGCAAATTGATTTCTGGTCAGTGAAAATAGAACAGTCACAAATAATGGAAAATAATTCCTCTATCTTGCTGTTCCTACCCTTCTGGAGCCTTCTAAGTCATTGACAGAGCCTGGGACCTCTACAACGGTGTAGTCTGAAATAAGATGGGCTGAAATCAAGTCCTGGAGCATCAAACCTTAAAAAATAAGAAAACTCATCATGCACACAGAGAAAGAACACATCCTTGGACCATATAATCTGCATTACATTCACTGCATTGCTGCTCCCCTCCATCTCTGCCCACAGACTGTCAAGATCAAATACTGTGTGTAAAATCTGGAAGCCAAAATTGGTGAGCTCTTAAGGAAAAGGATTTTTAGGAAAGCTCTGGGATGTGCTGTACTTCACATGCTCTACAGCCTCTCCCTTTAGTGGATGCTGTAACTGAGAGGCTGTACTACCCACAACTTCTACTTGGGGCAGCCCTAAATATTCATTGTTTCAAGACATAAAAACCATTACATACCATCTTCTACTTCTTTCTCGACAGCCTCCTCTTCCTGACTGGGGACTAGAACCACCAATGGAACTATGGGGTGGAAAGGTTTGACCTGAAGCAGCTGTTTCAGCTGCAGCAAAGCTGAAAGCCAGTAAACATCATCTTCTGCAACATCTTCACTCCTAACTCGGGGGGGCAGGAGAAGAATGAGGCCACTGGTCCCAAGCAAGTCCTTCTGTGTCTCAGCCATATCAAGCTCTGAGTCAGAGAGGGCACCATGTGCCACCTAGACAGGCAACAAAGATAACAACAGTAATGTAGCTAAACAAAGCAATTCTCACACCAAAATCTGCAGTTTATCGCCACTTGCATCCAGCTTTGACATCCTTTTCCAGGAGCTCTACACAACCTAAGACAACAACCTGTTGTCAGGCCAACATGGATTTTTCTGATAGATGAGCTGAGCACAGAAGTGCCCTTCAGCACCTGCTTTGGGACCAGGAATTGATGATTCAGGTTCTACTACTGCAGATATTTCTCAGTTGATTGAAAACAAAGAAAAAAAATCCATCTTTTTTCAGACCTTTTCAACAACCCTATCCCTCCCAGTACCATCTCCCTCGATCTGACAGTACAATAGCCACAGGAAAAGAGCCCACCCTGCTTTTATGGCCTCTTAGATATCATGAAATTGTTCTCACCTACCTTTATACACACACTGACTTTAATGCTTCTGCTTCCCTGCATGCCAGGAGAACTAAATAACGTCAGTGTTTGAATTTTGCCTTCTCTATGTGAGACATTTTTCTCACAGGTTTTGTGACCCATGAACTTGGCTTTCAACCAATCCATCAGTATCCTAGCAAACAAAAAAGAGGGCTTTGGTGGGTTTTGTTGTCAAAACCAGCATTTTAGGGTTTTAGTAGAAGCACCTCTAAGATACCACAATCTATCATAATCCCATATATTTAGGTTATGATAAATAGCCCTAATAAATAGCTATACATTTTAATGAAATTATCATCCCATCAAGGTTTTATTTTCAGTATGAGCAAAGGGAATTAAACAATGTGAAAAAATACAGATCACTGTAATAAATTACAGCTATATTGTTTAGAGTGCTCTGGAAGGAAAAAAAACAAACTGGAAATTTGACATGGTACAGGCAAAATTACATCAAGGATTGTGTATTACTAATCTTCTTCTACCTAAATAAAAGAAATCTGCCCTGTTTGAGAAAGGGACCCAGCAACCAGCTCTCAACGTACCTATTGGGATCATCCTTGGAATATTCATCATCACTGGGCAAAACCAAGAGTGCCTTCCAAAAAACCTGTTCTTGTTTAACTGGAATATGTTCCGTGACTAACGAGATGAGATCCAGGGGAGTCCAAGCTACATCACTTAAAGAGAGACAAAAATCTGGTGAAAAGATCCACTCCAGGGTACCTTCCCACCTGAGGAATGTCTGTCTTGCACTGAACAAATAAAAATACTGTAAGTAGTGACAGTTAATTCTTTGGATCTGCTGCTCATCCTTCAGGCGCTGCAGCTGCTAAACCTGACACTTGAGCCTTACCCTGAGGATTTCAGAAGCACATATCTACTGCTTCACTTCCACACATGTGAAAGCTAATCCAACACACACCCAAGCCACTGGAGAGCACGAAGAGCCACAGGAAGCCAGACCTCCTGCTGCACTTCAAACATCTCAGTCAATATTTTCCAACCACAAGCCAGGTCACTGATAGCTCATTTACTCCTCTCCCCCCATAGCCCATCCCAGGCCCCATACCATCCAAGGTACAAATTCACACCCCATAATACCAATCAGATCATTAAAATTACACCCAGGAGGATCATCTGGCCTAACACCTTCATTAGTTTAGTGGAAGGTGTCCCTACCCATGGCAGGGGGATGGAACGGACAAACTGATCTTTAAGGTCCTTTCTAACCCAAACCGTCCTATGAACTTCCTGTTCCCCTTATTCCAAAATACTCCCAGAAGCAAGGCTGCATGTGGACGTTCAGGCATGGTTAGCCATACCTTTTGGCCATTTCTGGTATCTCTGGGATGTCTGCTGCAGCTTGCTTCTAAAGAAAACAAGAACCAAACCCCAGCCTACCTTAACAACTGCTGGTAGAAGTGCTGAACTTTAATTTCATGCAGTGTCTTGTTTCTCAGCAAGTTCAATCTGGAAATGAAATATTGCTGGCTGTATTTTTTGGTATAAAGCAGGTACTTTAAACAAAGCTAAGAACTCTGAGGCCTGGGAAATATTACAGAGGCTTCAGAATGTTGCTGTTAAGAGAAGAATTTATTTGGATTTTCAGTCTTCATCATGGAATTTATGGAGAAAGTCTTTTGGAAGCTATTTAAGAATAAACAGTTCTGCAAATCACTAACATTCACAATGGAAGAATTTTTGGTAACTTATCTTCCAAAAATCAACCAGATTGCCAACTGATGCCACTGGAAGTATCCTTACCTCGTGCAAGAGATTCCCAGCTTTCCTCCATTCCCCAGGTTTACAAATCTCTTGCACAAGTTCTCCATGGCTATAGGCCACTCTGCACTGGGGGACAGCGCTTTCAGTTGATGTTTGGAATCCAAGCCACAGGGAGCAGCTGGAAATGCCCTCATCTGACGTTTCAACTTTGTCCGAGCTGTCACTGCTTCCCTCCACCTTTGGAAGAGAGCAGATAAATAGGTCACTTGCATGAACTCTTCTTCAGACCTCTGTCACCAGATATTTGATGCCACAACAACCACAACATACCAAGTATATGTGCAGGAAAGCCAGCAATCAGTAGAAAGAGTACAAGGATAAACTATTACAAGTTTCTAGATGAAATGAAGCTGCAGTCTCATACCAAGCTCATTACCTGACTACAACAAGGTGTGATCCCCTCCCCACGTAAAATAATTTAGCAGACACTGGTACTAAGACTGTAACATCTACCTTTATCATGGAGATAAGACAGAAAAAACTGTCTCAAAAAGTACACAACCAGACAGCAGTAGTTCCATCTCTATTAACTGCTCCATGCCAATGCTCCCAAGAGAAGCAGCCATGTCCCAGGGTGGTAACTCACCGTTGTAAGTATTTGCAGAAACACTGGAGCTCCTGAAGGGTTTCCTTGGCAATCTGGAAAATCTCATCCTCCAGAAAGAGCTCCAGGAAGTGGCCACACACTTCTTCTGAACACCGGGCAATCCGGGCTTGCCGGTCTCTTTCTAAGGCACATCTGGTTCCAAATAAAACAAACCAAACTGTTGAGGTGAAGATCTCCAGCAGACGCCAATTCAATGGGCATCAATGAATCAATGAGATGCAAACAGGGAAGACCATGACATTTAGGAAACCCTTTGGAAAGCAAACTACAGCATGCAGCATGTTGTACATACCTTAATTCATTGGTTGAAGCTTCTTTAACACCCTCCTTTATTACTTCTTCTATTAATTCCACTCCCAGCAACTGGCTCAACTGCTTTATTAACTCTTCTCTTTCCTGCTTCTGCCTGGAAGGACGGAGAAAGATTTACACAAGTGAAAAAATTTACACTGGCAAACCTGCTGCTTAGTTACACAAGCACTACATGCAGTGTCAAACAGCTAATTCACCTAAAATTATTTCCCACTATCTGGTTTCTAAATAAACAGCTTTGCATGGAACCAGGTTTCCCTCAAAAACACAGATGACAATGGAGTTCCTTAAGCAATCTGATCTAGTGAGTGGCATCCCTGCCCATGGCTGGGGCTTGGAACTAGATGATCTTTATGGTCCTTTCCAAACCAAACCATACCATACCATTCTAGGATTCTATTTATTCTTATCCCAATAAGCTGCAAGCAAGTAGCTCACTCAGAAGGAAAAGCTCCTGCATACAGCAGGTATGTGTTCCTCTCTGGAAGCTCTGGATAAATGAAAGTTTCTAAAATTCCCACCCACGATTTTCACCAAGGCTTGGAGGCGACCAAAATGCTAACCAGCAAATCACAGGAGAATGCAGAGGGGAACCCTGCCTGCACAATCCCAGGGGAGTTCAAGGTGAGACTGTTCTGCCACCATGGCAGAAAGACAAAGGGTTTGAGCAGAGGCACAAGGACTCAGGCTGGAACCCTTATATTGTCCGGGGTGTTTCCAGCCCACCCTGCCTCACAGCCAAAGTGGTGTCTCACCTCTCCTCCTCCATTCTGCGCCGCTCCTCCTGGACACGCTTCCTTTCCACACTAAGCATGTTTCCAGCCACTCCTCTGAGGAGCTCCCCCATCACCTCAGTAACGACTTCCTCTAAGGTGGCCTCTGAGGCACTGTGCAGAAACAGCAAATCTCTTCTCAAAGCCAGAATGTTTTCATTCAAAGCCCCATTTCTATCATTTTCTCAGCCACACTTTGCTCTCTGTGGTGGGCTGACTCCAGCCATTAGCCAAGCACCCACACTATTACTGGCTCACTCCCCTCCCCTCACTGGGACAGGGAAGACAATAGGAAGAAAAAAAGGAAAACTCATGGATGGAAATAAATACACTGTAATACAGAAAGGCCAAACCTCCACTTCCTCATGAAGCAAGGCAATACCCAGAGAGTATCCAATCAATGTCCACCCTGAAAGCCACAAATCTCCAGCTTCTCCCTCTAACCCAATTTTATTGCTGACCATGACATCACAGGTAATGGACTTTAGTCAGTCTGGGTCAGCTGTCTCCATTCAGTAATTATCAGACAGTGGTGGAATAATAACTCTTTGGTCACATCCCACATCTGTGACTCTACCGACTGCCCTGGAAAGGAAATTTAGCAGAAGCAGAGAAGCAGCCAGATCTGGATTTGCTCCTCTTGCCCCCCTTCTATGACAGAGGTTTCTTGCCAGGCAAAGCTTCCAGAGATTTGGGTCAGCCTTCCCTACGACTAGAGCTGGGATGTGATAGACATTTGAAGAAAGGTCTGCTTTCCATTCCACTGCATCAGTAACACAGTCTCTATCACAGACCTGGCAGTGCTTAGTTTTATCATCTTCACACATGGTGCTGCTATGGCAAGGGGCAGCTGTGGTGACAGACTCCAGGAGAACCTGCAAGAAATACTCTTTACCAGATGGCAGCTGCCACGTAAGCTGCTCCTGCTTTGCCCACTTCTCTGCACTCTCCTTTGAGGACATCATGCACCAGCCCATCCACCACTTCAGCAATGTCCTGCAACACAGCAGAGGAAGAAGCTGAACCTTCCTGAGAAGGTGCAGTCCTTCTCAGGAGTAAACTGGAAGTAAGGCTCTTCAGCCTCGTTTAACTGACTGTAATTCACAGAAGCATCTGTATTTCTGCTTACAAACCGAGCCAACATAACCAAACACAACAGGCTGTAAACTTCAGTCTAGACTATCTAAAAAGGTTAGTAATAGCCCATAAACAAAAGCAGATTTTTGTACTAAATATGGACAAATCCTATTTTCTTACTTTAGAATTCCATTCTAGCTCATTTAATTCCAAATTATCAGGTCTACCCTTCACTGAAATTTGCTATTATCTAGGTAGAATATGGCAACTGTACAGTACAAAGTAATGAGACACTCTGAGACTGGTTCAACATCAGCACACAAAAACTCATGTAAGAGGGAGAAAAACAGCATAGGTAGATGGGGTGCACATTCAAGACCCAGCATTAATGGCCACAGGAAGAAACTTTGTCACGTCTCATTTGAACTACACCATGCACGTTCCAGAAAAATGAAATACTATAAGAACTTGGTTACCTTTTGTTCTATTTCACAGATCTTTCCCAAATATTTCCTGATGAGTTTAGATTTCCCTACCGTGTCCGAATAGCCAGGCTGAGGCTTTAAAGCGGAAGGCTCAGGCTGTGCAGCAGGCTGGGAGATGGGCTGTGCAGAGGGTAGGACTGGCATCAGCTGATGAGGCAAGAGAGAGGGCAGAAGATGAGGTGGGGGCTGGACCTTCACTGCTGTGGCCTCTAGATCCACACCTCTGCTTTCCACTCTTCCTTCTTGGGAGGGAAGAAGAGAAAAATTAAGGAAACCAGATCAGTCACAAACAGAAGCAAATTTTATCTTCAAAAAACTCGCTTGTCTGAGAAAACTCAGCAGTAATAAAATAAATCCGTAACAGCAGCTTGCTGCCCTAAAGTTAAAAATATATCATGGAAACTAATTTACATTTATGAATGCTTTCTGTAAAACATTTAAACATTTGATTGCACATTACCCCCATCACCAAGCATATGTATTTCCAACAAAGCAACTGTTTTAAGTCAGGCACGCCTGGCACCTATGCATACTATCTGTACTTCCAGCAAGGACAGAAAAGCACAGATTCAGTTAACTTTAAACTGACATATTTATACAGAGAGTGGAAACGAACAGCTGCAGATAAAAAGCATGCTAACTGCAAAGGGAAGTTGGTTTTCTGAAGTAGTCAAACATTTGTTATTTCACTTATGTTGGCAAAATTTGGCTCAATAGAGAATTTCCTGAATGGGGAAATACATTTTATTGATCAGCTTGTTCTTGGCTTTTGCAGATACTTAAGTACACCTCAGCAACCTGGTCTAGTGGAAGGTGCCTCTGCCATGTCAGGGGTGTTGGAACTTGGATGAGCATCAAGGTCCCTTCAAACTCAAACCATTCTGTGATTATTTTATGATTTAAATTATAATCTTTTCATTACATCTAAATTTCAATGCAGTTTCAATCTCTGAGCCACAAACGGTTTCTGCTTTGTACAATAAACCTGCTCACAGAACTGCCTTGACAGTGTGTTCTGAGCAGTACCTAAAATGCAGGTTTGCTCTCACCTGTTGCTTCCACACTGGGTTTTTGGCTACTGCTGGCCTGATCCACAGAGGTGCTTCCACCAATATACTTGTTCTGCCCATTGAAGCTGGACACTGGCATGTGGTGGGGCACTGGGGGCAAGGGTCCCCCGTTCACAACCTCCCCAACAGAGACTGTGAGCTTCTGGCTGACAAACAGTGATTTCCGTGGTTTGGGTAATCCATCTGGCTCCAGGAAAGCTGAGCGATTCAGCTCCACATAACCCCTGGGGAAAAACAAAAGTAATAACCAGGTGTACATCCTCAAAGCTCCAGTAACCTACAGGCTTCCAATGCTGAAACTTATTGTTTCAAAACAGAACGTTGACAGGAACAGATGACTAACTGGCATCCTCAAAGTTTTTTTTTTCCTTTTCCAGTCTCTCAAAATTCCAAGTTTGGATGAACATACCTTACAATGCATGGATTTTCATGGCAGACACTTATCTCTGAACTGCTGTCCTCCAACATCATCTAACAGCTAGTTTGCACTGTTCAGCTTCATCCCACCCTACAGGCATCACTATAATGCCAGTTTCCCATGAAGCAAAACTGTGTCCTTATTTCCTCCGGAGAGACTCATCCTCTGTTCTTGGCCCATTCTTTCTCTGGTTCTAACCTTCAGGAGCAGTTAGCCCATATTACCCCTTTCCTTGGCATGAGGCTAACCCCTCCAGACATAATTTTCCTCACACTTACCCATCTGATACAACCAGGCCATAGTAACTTATAAAATCAATTGCCTCCTCACAGTCTTTGAACAGCAGCATGCGGACCAGGTGGTCCAAGGGGAATGCTGTACTTCTCTGGGTGCTGACAGTGTAGGCAATATTGAGGGATTTGAGACCATCCTTACGAATCTGGCGGAAAATAAAAAGCCACATAACCACTAGGAAAGAACCCAAAATAAACTATAAAGTGTACAATAAATGTGAGAATCATGTTTAAATACAC
Organism: Cettia cetti; assembly: GCA_013401135.1. Lineage (NCBI taxonomy): Eukaryota > Metazoa > Chordata > Aves > Passeriformes > Sylviidae > Cettia > Cettia cetti. The sequence goes on along the minus strand of VZUI01088121.1, from coordinate 19,102 downwards.
CAATACTTTGTCACCAAGTATCCACATGAACAATTATTTAGACTTGCAACTTTCTTTTTAAATTCTAAGCACTTGCTTTTTAGTTTCTATTCCTCTTTCATGATATTTGTTTTGAGCATATCCCTTAGTGATTCTTGCGCAGAAAAAAAACACCTTGCAAGGCCTTTTGAAAGCACAGGCTCATACTTGCTCTGCAAGACTTTTAGGCCTCCTTCTCTGCTTCCCAATTATGTTTCAGGGAAATATTTGTTTGTACACAATAACAAGAAAAAAAGCATATCAGTATTTGCCTTTCATATCACAGTAGAAAGGCCCTGATAAATTTTTAACACTTCTAAAGAAATGGCAATATTATTTTTAAGGCTCAATATCAATTAAGTTTTCTGCTGATTTCCCCCACATCCCAGACTGTCTAACTCATCAATACTTTTAAAAATATCCATCTGTTTTTTCCCTCACCTGGTTGAAATAACAGTGTAAGAGGCAGGCATTCAGATAGGAAGCTGCTTGCACAAGCTTGAAGAACCTCACAAAATTATTGCTGTTTAATGCTGCAAAAGCTTGAACTGCAAATCTAACTTCAGGCGAGTTTCTAACCTCTGGATGAAGTTGCTGAACTTCTCTGTGGAGACAAAAGACAGGAACAAAACTTTTGCTTCAGTATTGAATAATCACAGTTCAACAGCAACCTGTAACAGCACAGAATTAAAATCAGGAGCATTACAATTTGTCTGGATTTAATTCTAAACTCAATTCTTTCCAGAGGTAAAGAGAGAAAACAAGTGATGTCTTGTTCTCACCTAAGAATATCGCCTTTGTTGAGATTCAGCAAGACATTATAACCTCGGAACTCTGCTTCACTCTTGCAGTAAATTCCCTTGTTAGCCAAGTCCTGATACATCTCCTTCAAGCTCTGCAGACATTTAGTCATGTTCTCATTGTTGATTTTGGCATCAAAGGAGGACATGGGCTCTTCACACAAGTGGTGAGCACAGTGGATATGAAAGCGAGTGCACTTCTCAATCAGAGACACCATCAGTGGGTTGCAGAGGTGTTGCTGGGTTATATCCTAACAGAAGAAAAAAGAATACATTACATGTATTTTTAAACAAATTGAAGAGCGTGGTCACCTGGCATTACCTCTGGAAAACCCATTTCATTGTGCTTTGAGTCACTCTGTAATTCAAAGTGTTTCAACAACTATTGCTTTTTGCTTCCTTTTTTTACAGCATGACGGGTTCCTTTGCTTTTTATCACCTAATATCTCCATCCACAGTGCTTACCTTTCTTATTCCACGAGTTCTGTTCCAGACAAAGTCATACCATTCTCGGTAGCTTCCTTCTCCTTGATCCATAATATTTGTCACTAAATAGTCCATGGTCATGCTCAGCACCTCAGACGGTCTCAGTTCATGGGGCAATGGTTCCTCCTGATCTGCTGAAGACCTGCTATATTCCTTGATCGCTGCTGCATGATCCACCTGCAAGAGGTGAGGGAAAGAATCAAAACCCAAGATGTACAACTTCTCAGAAGTAAAGAGGATTTCATCCCATCCATGCCTTTAACTTCAGTAAGGAGCAGACTATTGAAGTGTTGACTTAGTCTCAAACTCATAACCTTTAAAACAATATACAACTATAGATAATTACACATAATATGTAATTACAACCTTAGAAGTACAGTTCTAAATAAAAGACATGACAGAATGAAAAAGCAAATCTTGTTTTCCAGTAGGGAATTGAAAGGTAATAATTAAACAGGCTATAGAATTTTTGCACCAGAATTACCCCTGTAATCAGCTAAAAAATACTGACAGCTCCAATGAGCATCAGGCATACTGATTTCCTGGGAATCTCATACCTTGTCAGTTCCTAGAAGCAATTCAAAGACGCTGAGCTGGTTTCTCGTCTCCCTCATGTAACGCTCCTTTTCAGGACACATATCTGGGCAAGTGCCAACAACCGTTTTTGCATTGCCAAGATCAGTCCTTTTTATTCGGGCTAAAAAACCAACAAAACCAGAAATAATTGAACAAACACTAAGCACCTCTTGGGTTTGGGGCTTTTTCTTCACAATAAGCTGATGTGTCAAAACAGCCCTGAGTGTGCAAGGCTGTACCCAAACCTCGATATAGTCAGAAATGCACAAGGATGGGGCTCTCCCCACTCTGAGGCCTATCCAAGTATTGCACATACTGCGAGTTTGCTGAAAGGACTGAAGCTTTTAAAAGATACCCAAAGTTTTGTGTCCTAAGAAACAGCAATTTCAAAATTCTGTGTTGAGTGTATTAAGTTTGTCAGTTTTAAAAATAAGATCTTATTTTAGAAATAGGATCAGTTCTGAAACTGAAGGTGCTACAACCACAACTGTGAAACTAAAGGGCTTTTCCTGAAATAATTTTCCTCTGTGTAATAGTTTGAATTTGGAGAATACCAGAGGCACTGGCACAAGTTGCTAGGAGAAGCTGTAGTAGCCCCATCCCCCAGAAGTGTTCAAGGCCAGACTGGATGGGGCTTGAAGCAACCTGGGATAGTAGAAGGTGTCCCTGCCCATGCCAAGTGGGTGGGACTGGATGAGCTTTAGGGCCCCTTTCAACTCAAACAATTCTGTGGTTCTATGAAATGCAGTTAGGGCTTTGGGAAACTTTCTTTAAAGAGCCTGTAGGGATGCAGATCTTCCTACATTCCCTCCTTCACAGAAGACGGATATTCTGCCCTTCCCTTTACACAAGATGTTGCATGTGCAATAAGTACAACAGATTAGTGTGTTTTACAAGAAAAAAAAAAAGAAAATAATACACTAGCAGAGTATTTTATAGACTGTTCCACATTAAACTATCTTTTAAGCCATTTCCATAATATCACAACAGCTTTGCCACAAAATCCAAACAGAGAAGCAGATGTCACACTCATTAGCTTATGTTAATTACCTTGTCGCATGATTTTGTCCCTCTGGTCCAAGAGCCTGTATCTCTCTTCAGATGTCTCAGCTACCAATCCTACCAGGTTACTGAGAGACGAAAGTGAAGCTCCCAAGCCCTCTGAGCTCTGCCCTTCAGAACTAGAATCAAACAGCTCTGCTTCAAACTGCAGCACCTTTCGAAGGCCAGGCTTCTTTGCTGGAGAACTAAAAACAGAATACTTCTTTATCAATAATAATACCTTAGTGCATGGCCTGGTCTTAATCAGTTCACTGTTCTTTAGGATGCCAGCATCTGTTTAGAAGAGTATTTTGTTCACAGGGAAGTGTGAACAATGTATGGATGTGCTGAGCTAACACCAACACCAGGAGTTAATCTGGTTAAATCCTCAGTACTGTCCTGACAATACTGCCAAGAGTTCTGGCATTGTGGAGAAAGTCCAAACAGAAAAGATGTTACTGAAAGTGTAATAGAGGGGACAGAAATGGATGGGTCTGGTACCATTTTGCATCACTATGGCACAGCAGTTTGTATTTTAAGCTAAGAACTGGCTTGCTGGTATGGAGACAAACCCAATGTACTTTCTATAGCAACAGAGATTATTTAAAGATTTTACAGGGCCAAGTACAAAGATGCTTTTTAAATCAAGTCTTCATAAAATATTACTAATTTTATAGTTATACGGCTATACATATCAAAGGACTTTTGGCAGACCAGACACATCATTGAGGTGTGACAACGTTGCCACTTCTGTGACTGCCACAAACCAGGAAGACTGTTCATTTGAAGTGAGACAACAATCCAAACTACTCCAAAAAGAAGACATCCCACAGAACTCTAACTGCCTCCAAACGAAACGGCTTGCTTGAGAAGCTCATTGAATCATGACCACAAACAGTGTCATTACTGCTTGGTCCTAGTTGGGCTCTGCACTGTTTGTTTGCTTCCCTCATGCCTCATACTGAGATGCTTTTATGAACAAAATCCAGAGACAAAATAAAAGACCCTAATAAGCCATTAGAAGCATCCTTCTGACAAAGTGTGACAACTGAGTGCTTCTAATTCAGACAAACCAGAAAAGAAGGGAAGCAGCCTCCCTGAAGAGAATGTGGCTATTTGGCACACAGTGATCACCATTTTTCTCCAAGCTCCCCCTCTCCTGTCAGGTGGATTCCCAGAGGAGAGGACATACCTTCTCCCAGGCATGACACTGCTGGCAGAAGATCTTATTAAAGGTTTTCTAAGAGGAGAATGCTGATAGCTTTGCTCTTCACTGCTTTGCCTTCCTTCATCTTCACCTGCTTTCTTCTCCTTTGATGAAAATTCTCTTTTCGCTGGACCTGAAATGACACGTAAATATGAAACGAGGTACCTGCCAAGCAGTTTAAACAACAGTTCTTACTTGACCCCCTGAAGGTGGTAAAGAAAACTAAGACCCCCAGTTTTGTACGTGCACGCAAAATTTCCATAACAACTTGCACTACGAGATGTAAGAAGTTTCCACCAATTGCTACCAAGGTCATTGCTCTATAAAGAATAAGGATTTTTCAAGACAATATCATTTTGCAATAACTGTAATTATCAGTAAATTAAGCCCGATCCTCAACTGAATCGCAGTTCTCTCAGGTTTGCAATATAATCCACAAGTTGTAAACTCCCTATTGGATATAAAATGCATTTCACCTGTGTAAATCACAATTCTGAGTGCTCCTACTGAAAGTATTTATTTCACATATCCAAGCTTAGGCTCATGAGTTAACACTTACGGGAAGGGAGAATTTCTTCTTCCAGAGACAATTTTTCTACCAGCTGGATTTCTTAAACCCTCTCAGAACAGTTATTTCAGAATCCTGCCACACGTGCTGCCACAGACATAACACCATGATAAAATGACACTGGCAAAGAGGCAGATCTAGACCTGCTGCTTAAGAGGGTAATTCTCAGGGAGACAACTCAGCAGCTGTTTGTTTTTTGGAAGGCAAGGCTGTGGTTGGTCAAAGCTGAGGGGAACCATCCATCTGCTGGCAGCTGAAGCGCACCCCCAGGCTAGGATGTCACAGGCACACGCACTGCACTCATGGAGCTAAAGAAAGGGAAGCACTTGACATTATAAGTATCCCCCTGGGGACTGAACAATCTCCTCTTGCCCTCATCCCAAGCAGGGTCTGAAATCCAGGTTTCCCACTTCCAAACTCTGTAGGTTGTTGTATTTTTTTGTTTCAAACGGTGCCTATTGATGCACAGAACAGCAACCTCAGCAGTAACTGCAGAGATTCTCAGGTAACTCTCCTTAGGTTAGTTCTTAGAACCTTTTCCTGAAAGCTCAAAGTCCACATTCCAGTCAATTTCAGACTGGGCTTTCTTACATCCCCAGAGACCATCCTAATTCTGGACAGAAGCACAAAGCTGAACCATATTGCTGTTGTGTGACTGCATGGTTGAAGAGATACCATGGCTGAATCTTTAAGGATTCAACCATATATCTTACTAGGAGATAATTTAGGTATCATCCTCAGCACATCAGGGAAAAAAAGAGCAGCTGGCACACTATTTAGACATCATCCAGTAGTCTGGAAACACAGACTTACTTGTTTTCTTCTTTTGCCAAAAGGTTACTATGTCTTTGTGCAACTCTTTTGCTTTTTTTCTGGCAAGAACTGCAGAGGCCTGAAAGAAAACAAAAGCAGAGCATGGAAACCTATTGGCACCACAACACTGAAATGCACAGCAGAGTTTTTGCCACAGAAACTTTTACCAATTCCTGAAAAATTCTGGCTGCTGTATCTTAAACCTCACTTAAGACCTACACGCAACCAGCTAGACTGGTCTCCACAAAAAAATGCTACTTTTCTACAACGAAGTTTTCATCTGGACCCACCCTAAGCACTCAGATTTAAGCCTTTCTTCATAGAATCAGAGACTGGGTTGGGTTGGAAGGGACCTGAAAGACCATCCAGCTACAACCCCATGCCTTGAGCAGGGACACCTTCCACTAGACCAGGCTGCTCCAAGCCCCATCCATCCTGGCCTTAAACACTTTCAGGGATGGGGCAGCCACAGCTTCTCTGGGCAGGGCCTCATCATCTTCAAATAATTTCTTCCTAACATCTAACTCCTCTTTTAGTTTCCCCTAGTCCTCTCCTAATCTGTTCCTGTAAAAAGTTGCTTTCCCTCTTTAATGTAGGCCCCTTTAGACACTGGAAGGGCCTCTAAGGTATCCCTGGAGACTTCTCCAGGCTGAACACTCCCAACAGTTATGCTACTTTGGATACTCACATGATCAAAAAAGTGGAGAACAGCCATTTTTTTATTACGCCTGGTCATGACCCGACGAACTTTTACGAACTGGCCAAAATGTTTTTCCAGCACAGTCCTGTCGTTGAGGTAGTCAGGGATGTTTTTGCACTGGACGGCCGTCAGCTCCGAGGCTGGAAGGCCCCCCAGCCCCTCCGTGCTCTCGCTGCCGCGGCTCCGGCGAGCAGGGGCGGCGGGGGCCGCATCTGTGATGAGAAGGAACACGACAGTATTCAGCAAGCGGGGCGACACCCGGGCGGCCGGGCTGCCCCACCAGACTCCCTCCCACCTTCTCGGGCGGTGTCCCGGGCCTCGGCCGGCGGCGGCTCCTCGGTAGGTCCCCGCTCGGCCTCGGGGCCATCCTCGCGCTCCCGCTGCTCGCGGGCCTGGCTGCGCAGCAGATCCTCCAGCGTGCGGCCGAATAAGATCCCGCAGCGGGGCCGGCTCAGCATCACCGCCCGCTTCTCCGGCGGCGCCGCCGCACGCCCGCCGGCCGCTGCCCGCCGCGGCGAGCGCTCCCTCTCCTCCTTCCGCTTCAGCCCCTTGGACGGCGGCTCCCCCGGATCCTCCGGCAGCGCCCTCGGGCCTCTCTCTTCCGGCCGCCCCAAAGCAGCGGTGGGACGGGAGAACGAGAAAGGTTCCCTTGCCACCGCCGCCTCGGGGCCCGTCTCAGACGCGAAGCCGAAGGGCGACGAGAAAGCAGCCGGGCCCTTCTCCGCCTCGCCGCCTGACACCGGCTTGAAGGCGGCGGCGCTCTCGGGCGCCTTGAAGCGGAACTCGGGCGCAGTGAAGGCACCGCCGCTGCCACCCGACGCTTCGCTGGAGGTCGGGAAGCCGCTCAGGCTGGTGGGCGGCCTGAAGCTGAATCCCGCGTTCCCTGCCCGGGCCGACGCCTGGCCCAGCGCGTAGGGCGGCGCGAAGGTGGCGGCGGGCGCAAAGGGGTGGCCGGCGGGGCCGCCACCCTGGCCGAACACGGCGGGCTGCCCGAAGCGCAGCGGCGGCGGGAAGGAGGGCGGACCGCGGAACGGGCCTCGCGCCGACATCGCAGCGGCGGCACCTTCCGACCGCTGGGCGAAGAGGGATCCGCATGCGCAATGGAGACAGGCGCTAGCAATGGGGCGGAGTCCAGTGGAAAAGTGGGCGGGGCTACGGCGGCAGCAGGGCTGTGGGCGGGGACATAGGTGGGAGCAGGGCTAGTGTGCGTAGCTATGAGGGTGGACACAGAGGGCGGGGTTTTAGTTGGTGGCTGGGGGTATAGCGGTGGACAGAAGAGTGGGCGGGGTCCCAGTTCAAGGGCGTGATCTCCTCGGGGTATCGATTGGTGGGCGTGTGGTGGGCGGGGCCTAGGGGCAGAATCTCATTGGAGTGGGCGGTGACCCCGTGGGTGGCGGCGTTTCCGCCATGAGCGTGGCGCTGCGGAACGCTACGGGCGTGCCCGTGCGCCGGGCCCCTCTTCGCCGCGCCGTGTGCGCCCTGCGCGCCGCCCTGGGCGCCTCCCGCTTCGACGTGGGGCTGGTCTGCGCCAGCAACGCGTTGATGCAGCGTCTGAACGGCGCCTACCGACACTGCCCGGAGCCTACCGACGTCCTCTCTTTCCCTTTCCACCAAGTGGCGGCGGGAGAGCTGCCGCGGCCGCGTTGCCGCGACGAGTACAACCTGGGGGACATCTTCCTGGGGGTGGAATATATCCACCAGCAGTGCCGCGAAACAGGGGAGGATTTTGACGATGTCCTGACGGTGAGCCCCGCCCGGGCGTGGTGGGCAGCGGGGCGGACACGGGGCTCGGTTGGTAACTCGAGTGTTGTGTTCCCGCCCCCGCGCAGGTGACGGCAGCCCACGGATTGTGCCACTTGCTCGGCTACCGGCACGACACGAAACCCGAGTGGGAGCAGGTGCGGGATATGCTGGGGCTGGGGAGGGTGTGTGGGGCCTGGCATGGGGTGGACTGGAGGCCCCGGTGACGGGAACCGGGTCTCGCCCAGTGCTGACCGTCGCTGCTCCCGCAGATGTACCAGAAGGAAGCGCAAATCCTGGAGGAGCTGAACCGCCTCAAAGGCTCTCGCCTGCGGCCCCTCACCGCTGGCCTCTTCTGAGAAATCGAGAGGTGCCGGGGTTCCGCCGGCGCCCCGCCGGCGCCGCCCCGGACGTGGCGTGAGGATGGCGGCGCCGGTTGCAAGTGGCCGCTGTCCGCAATCGCTGCCGCTGCTGCTGCTCGGCCTGGCCGCGCTCACCCTCCCGCCGCCGCCCGCCGCCGCCTCCGAGCCGCCGCCCGCCGCTTTCCGCGCTGGTCACGCCACCACCTCGCTACCCGCCGCCGCCGCCGCCCCGCGCACCAGGTGAGCAGCGGCGGCCCCACCGCGTCTGGCCCTGCGCCGGTCCTGCCCGCCGGGATCTACCCCCCCATGCCGTGCGGTGTCTCCTTGCACAGGCGACCGGTGGTGTCTTGGCCATCATCTGGTAAAGGGCCTCCTTTGCCTGCTGGTCCTTTTTTGGGTTGTTTTTGGAAGGTGTCATCGCAGGTGTCCAAGGGCTTTTGTCTGTAGAATATCCTGAGTTGGACAGGATCCTGCAGGGATCATCCAACTCCCAGCTACATTCTTTTCCCCTACTTCTCTGGAGCATGTCCTCCTGCTTTTGTGTCCATCTTACAAGAGTTAGCCTGGCTCACATGCCAGTGAGTTTGCTATTTTCATCACATACCCCGTGTTACCCTCAGGATGAGTGAGGCTCTTCACTCCTGGACCCTCTGCAAGAAAGGCTCCTGGCATGTGCCACCTCTCCAGGTGACCTTAGTGGCCCCTCTAGCCCCTGCAGCAGACACTGCTCTGACTTCCCATTCCTCTTCTGAGTACCACAAACTCAAAAAGAGGAGGATTGTAGGGTAAAAAACGATAAATGTGTAATAGCCTCAATGTGCTCCCAGTCAGGCCTTGAGAAGGCTGACCTGAAACAGAGACTGGACAGAGCTAGTTAATAGAGTAGGTATTTATTCCAAGGCCTCTAGGATACACCTTGGGCAGGACAGGGCCTGACTGAGGCTACACCCAAGGTAGACTAAGAATGGTCACAAAATGGCTGACCGGTCATGAGGTCTTACATTTTTATAAGTTTTGGTCCATTTGGATATTGGGGTTTAATTGTCCAATTACAGCTTCAGGTTGTGAAGTCCCATTCTTGTTTCTCCTTTCAGTCCACTGTTGTTTGTGCTTTTGGGCCTGAAAGTTGTTTTTGGTCTTCAGCAGGAAAAGGATTTGTTTTGTCTACCTACTCTGGAAAGAGAGCTTACTGGCACCTAATATGAGGCTCCGAACTACACCCCTAGGCAGCACAAAATCTGAAAAACATGAAAGCTAAAACTTAAGGCATCACCAGAAATAATGGTATTCCTTTGTTCTCCCCAGATACCTTTTGTATGATGTAAACCCCCCTGAAGGGTTCAACCTTCGCAGAGATGTCTACGTTCGCATTGGTTCCCTTCTAAATACCCTGCGGAAAACCGAAAACTGGGTGTTGGTTCTGCCTCCCTGGGGACGTCTTTATCACTGGCAGAGTGCTGACATCCTCCAGATTCGGATCCCTTGGTCAGAATTCTTTGATATCCCAAGCCTCAACAGGAACATCCCCGTTATCGAATATGAGCAGTTCCTTGCAGGTGGGTTATCGCGTCATGCAATCTACAATTACTGAATATTTGATATGGTTTCTTGACAGGTTTGTCTCTATAGGGGCTTTTATCCTTTAATGTTAAAAAAAAAATCTTAGCGGTGTCAAGAGGAGGGGTGGGAAGGAGTTTTGCCGAGCTACACAACCATTAGGGTGAAATAACCCAATTACTTGGCAGCTTGTTTGATGTAGCACTGCTATCCCCTCGGCTTCTGGAACCCCCAAAGACAGTTAATGACTGTGGTTAAATTCACCTGTGGTATTTCTTTGTGGTTTTGACTATAATGACAAGACTAAGGAGAGAGGCAGCTTGTTGAAATACAGACCAGACACCTTTTTCTGAATGTGGTGGTTGGATAGTAAAAGTTGTAAATTGGGTTCTTCCCTGAACTTACTTTTTGTGGTCGATGCTGCACATACTTGAAATACCCCTTACTTTTTGTGTCTAAGAGAAAGGCTTTCTATAAGAAAGTGAAGTTGGTTCCTTTAGTATTTAATGCCACATTGAACTAAGCACCAAATGTTCAAATCTGCAGCAGTGTCACAGGCTTGTTCAGTAAAGGAAATAAAAGCCACCAAATATAACACCTGTGCAAAGAGCTCTGAAGGGAAAGCTGTTCCCTACCTTCCAGGAAGGTGCATGTAGAGACCCTGAAATTTAGGGAAAGAAGGGCTCGTACTTGGCATTTTTGCTTGGCGTTTCCTCCTGTGGCTTCTTACAGCACTAAAAACCTTTGCGCATTGTGCCCAGCTGACAGTGATTCCGTTGTGTTTGGCACATGAAATCACAGAGCTGGGTGGGATAGCAGGTAGTCACATTGCCTGACCCTTTTAGCTTTTCTGGTTTGCACAGAACTTCCTTTCCTTTTTTATAGGGAAAATAGGGATGAGAGAGTAGTGCAATACTAGCATTTCTAGCAGATTTTTAACTGCAACTGATGCTCATTCATACCTTTACTGTGTGGGTTTTCATGCCTACAAATCATTTACTTTGCCTTCTGCTCAGAGTCAGGTGGCCCCTTTATTGAACAGATTTATGTGCTGCAAGGCTATGCAGAAGGATGGAAAGAAGGAACATGGGAAGAAAAAATAAATGAAAGGCCGTGCATTGATCAGCTGATGTACTCTAAAGACAAACATGGCTACTACAGGTAACATTGAGCAGTCCTTCTGGTCTTTTCAGTTGTATTCAGAGTGATATTTACCTGCTGTGAGTATCGGGGTGCCTGGAGTTCACTTTGTTTTTAAAAAGCCCATCAATAATAAAATGTTGTATTGCTATGAGAATATCTAATTCTGTATAGTTGTTGCTCCCCAGAAAAGCAGTACGGCTGGTTTATTTGTATACTATGTAATTTTTGGGAGGTTTTTTGTTCTATATATGGCTTTAATTTCATATACAAGTCTGGAACCAATCCTTTGTGTTCCCTTTTAGGGGCTGGTTCTGGGGTTACAAGGAAACACGAGGTCTAAATGCCTCTTGCTTGTCTGTCCAAGGATCTGCCTCTATTGTGGCTCCCATCCTTCTGAAGAACACTTCAGCACAGTGAGTTGCCTTACATAACTATGTATTGTTGCATTATTGTTGTACAACCCCATTGCTTGGGGTTGTACAAGGGCAGGGGGAATTTAAAGGCTGTATCCCACTGTTGAGATACTTTATTACAAAATTATTGTACTCTGTTAAAATCTTTACAAAAGGGATTTACACTGTAAAGAAACACATAACTGTAAGTTAAGTTAAATATTGCAATGCTAAAACCTAAGAGCAGATAGCCTTGAGCTCCTTTATATTCCCTCTTGGGCAGCTTTTGTGACTCCCATCTCCAGGGTATCATCAAATATCCCCTAGATTGTGCACTGGAAGAGATGCTGAACCATCAGTTCCATATTCTACCCCACATCACATGTGATTTTACATCTCTGGCATGTTCCCCCCCAGTAGCTAGTCTCCTCTCCAGTGGGAAGAGTCCTGGCTCCCTTAGTTGTTCTCCATGTGAAAGCCATTTCATGTCTTTGGTTGTCACCACTGCCAATCTCTGAACCTTTGCGTTTCAGCAGGATCCTGCACACTGAGTGTGGCTAAGTCTGTTACATTGCAGTACAAATCACATGCTCTGTCAAGTACTCTCTCCTTTTTCTTCTAATTCTTGAGACACAGATGTGGGCCTGATATTTCTGAGCCTGAGAATTGCTAGCTCTTCCCAAGGGAAACTTTTCAACAGTTTTCCTTTTTCCAAAACACCTTTGTGTAAACAATATTTCTTTCCCTTAACAGCCTCTCTCCCAGGTGTTGTTTGCTGTTACTTAACCAATGGAGAGAGGTGTCAATCCTGTGGACCAATAACGTGCCTTTTTTAGCATAGCATGCTATAAAAAGGCAGAATGAATTGTAAATAAAGCCTTCTGAGTCTCTTCTGCCTTCTGACTGGAGTCAAGCATCTTTATTTAGTGTCCAACTGTGACATACAGGTTTGTTATTTTGACCTGTGAGAGTTGCCTTGATGTTTGCATCAAACTGTCCTTGTTCCTGACCCTCAAGACCTTTCCTTATTAGATGAAGCCATGTTGTTGTTGTTTTTTCTTTTAACTACACTCACTCCTATGTTAGATTTCATCTGCTGTTTCATTGGCCAGTGATCAAGCTTCTCTAATTTTTCATAGTTGGCCTTAGCTGCTCTGAGGAACTAAAAATAATTGTTACACTGTGTCACCTGATTTCATGCCCTTCTGTTGGTTGTGTAGAAATAAGGTGAAGAGACCTTCCACTTGTGACCTCCTTCTGCAGTGAGAACCATACATTTATCCCTGTCTGTAAACTTTTTTTTTTTTTTAAATTCATGCAAGAACATTTCTGTGCCAAATTTTCTTAGAAGTCTTTAATGAAAGCTGTCAGGAAATCTTGTTAGGCAATGTCAGTGAGATGTCCCTTATCTTCACGTGTGCCAGTGTCTTCAAACTGTTCTGATTGTTCTGAGCTCTGATCTCCCATATTGCCCTTCTAGCTAGACAACCAGTTGTATGGTCCTAGGATTAGATTTTTACCCTTCAAGTGTGGTCACTTCAAGGAAACTTCCCAATACATTTAGATTAGTAACCTCACACATCCTATCTTCCTGTTTGGTGCAGTGGTGCTTCTTCACCAGCAGTCTAGTCTGTTTTCCAGGTGATTTAGAGCCTTCCTTGCAGGTGTCCGGCTGATTATCAGCAGTGCTAATCCAAACTTGATTGGTTATTTGCTTCATCTCTTTTTAGTAGAAGGAGATGCGGATAATGACCTTGATCCCTTTTAGCAGAAGCATTTCTTTGTGTGTTTGCTTATCATCAGTGTGCTCACAAACTAAATCTACATGTCTTACGGGATACTTGAAACTCTCAAAATCTCTTCTGCTTCTTAGAATTTGGATGGTGCAGTTATGTTTCCAGTACACAGTCCTAACTGTGTTTATTTATGATAAGCACAAGCTGTTATCTACTACCACACATTTTGGTAGTGTTTTTGTGTTATTTGATCTGTTGTTTTACTGTAGGACATTTTATTCTACATGTGGGAAACACCTTCTCTGGGTTTGCTTTCATGATCTTCTGCTTCCTTCTAGAGGCTGTCATATGCTTTCAGGCTGAGCATTATCACACAGGTCACTTCTCCCCTTTGGATCACTCTCCCTGTTGGAAATTTTACTTCTCCTTTTGCAAGTATTGCAAGGTCTATGAGGGGTGGTTAATGCTTGTTTAACTTTCAGAGTCAGGGTACCATTTATTAAGGAAGAGAGCAGGCACACGGAGTGACATGGTTCCCTTTTCTCCCCTGCAGACTGTGGGTCCCAGTTTGCCTTGTAGAGAACTAGATTTTCCCTCATAGGAGACTGTGTCTCATTCCCCATGCTCCCTTTGCAAACAGATCATAGTCTGTGCTTTATCCTAGCAAATGTGTAAAGAAACATGATAATGCAAATTCTATTCCTAAGGGAACTGCACTCAATTTTCAATAGGTCAGTGATGTTAGACAGAGCTGAAAACCTTCTTCATGACCACTACGGAGGGAAAGATTATTGGAATGTGAGTATTTTACAGATAGCTTCTTTAGACCTTTTACTTCGCTCTGTTAAAAATTCATAACCAATGTGTGCTTCAGTTTTGCCTTGGGTTTCTTGCCTTGAAAGTCACTTGTGTCTTCTGTTTCAGTAATGTGTGCTAACATGGTTTTCAGGCTGCTGTGGATCATTGTGACACAGGAATTTGTCCTGCTGTCTTGTGCCTAAAGGCCCAGGGATGTAGGGCATGGTGATTAAAAGGTCCTCCCCTATACAATACAATCAGAAGGGAGCAGTTTCTTATCTAGTCAACCTCAAGATTAGTTTTTTCAAAAGAATTCCATTAAGTGTTCATTATTGTCCCAAATCCCTCCCTATTGGCTTCAAAGGTAAATGTCCCATGGGTTTCAAGGCAAAGGTCTATGGTAAAATAATTCCTGTCATAAAAGTTTTAAAAAAATGTTAAGGTTCAGACACAGGAAAATGGAACATGATATGGAGTGCTTGATATAGTCAAAATGCCTAAGAGAAACTGACTCTCATAATATTACAAAACAAATTACACGGACCTCAGTCTTGTAAGCATCTGGCTATTCACTTGAGATATGTTTTCAGAAGTGGACCAAACAGTAATATGCTAGCCATGAATTGCTCATTGAGAGTGACTTCTCAAAGAAGGAAATGTAGCCCAGGTACCATATTTGAGTATGACTTGTCCTGTAAAAGCAGACATGAAATCCACATGGTTCCGTAACACACATTTCTTCGCAGTGGTGTGTTAAACATTGCCCCAGTGGTTTTGCCTGATGTCCAAACAGAAATCTACTTGCTGCAGCTTGCGCCCAGGGCCTCTTTTTTTTTTTTTTTTTTTTTTTTTTCCATTTTCCTTTGAGAAGCATCTCTCCCTTCTCTTTCTTTGCAGACAAAAAGGGAGAAAATCTGATTTTCTTCGTTCTTTTGCCTCTTAATAAAAAGGCCACTTGTAGCTGTGTGCAGTGGTAACTGCATCACAGAATCTTAGAGCATATTATTCACAGGTTAAGGAAATAATTCCTTTTTCGTCACTTTTCCTCTGAATTTCATAGGCGTGTCTGTGGCTTGATGCTTAATTTTTTTAAAGCAGGTTTTATTTACAGGAGTTTTGCACACTGAAGTGTTTGCCCAGCTTTTGTTTCCAAAAGTGAGGTATATTGCTACAGTATTTCATTTGGTATAATATGTGTTCTGTTGTGTAAATAACTGCAGTGTACTCTCTATAGCTGTGTATTGCAGGGGCAGGTGAGTATGCTAGTTATAAATATGGTATGTATACCGTATTTATAGAAATAAACTATTAAAGCTTGGATAAAAGGTTAGAAGTCATTGCTTAGAGTACTGCATAGAGGTACCAGAAGTAACTGCATCCTGGAAGTTCTGTGTGCATGAAACTGTCCCCACCTATGCATTTTTAGGTCTCCTTTTTCTGACTCAGCGTCTGCTCTTATTTTGATAGACCCGTCGGAGCATGGTGTTTGCTAAACACCTCCGCATGGTGGGAGATGAGTTTAGGAAGAAATACCTTCAATCCACCGATGAGGCAGACAGGACTCAGTATAAGGAGGACTGGACACAGATGAAGGTAAAATCCTTAACAGTCTGTTCCCCATGACAAATATTTAATTTATGTACTCCTTGTCGGTGTGCTGTAGGACATGTTCGAAGGTACACTTGAATGACATTCTTCTGCTCACGTCAAGGTGGACAGGCATGTTCCTTGTGCACCTTCTTTTTCCTGTGCAACACAAGCTAAGAGAGTCTGGCAAGGTGTGCCTGACTGGTTCTGAGGGCCAGATCTTTGTTGCCCTTATTTCAGTACAGGAAACTTAATTTTTTTTTGTTTTCAGTACTATGTGTGGGTGTAAACTTCAGCTGCCACCTGTCAGTTGAGGATCTATTTGGTCAAGAAGAGGAATTTTTGTTTACAAAGATTTGGCACTCCAGTTTCTCTATTATGATGGAGGCCACTGTCTTGGTTTGAAAGACAGGTGCCTGCTAAGGAGGGGGCAGGACCTCCTTAGGAAATGTGGAATTCAAATCCCCTCCCTCCGAATTATTATAATTTAGGAAATTAAAGGGTCTTTCAGGCAGAGTTACGGGATAGGGATAACAGTTCTTTACTAGTATTTGTAATAATGCAAACAATAACAATTGTAGCAAGGCCTCAAGGGCTTTGTTCTCACAAAGCTCGGGGCAGTCTGATCTCGCTGAAAGCACCAGGCTGGAATGGTGGAACAATCCCGGGCCGGTGGGTGAGGGCAGGAGCCCTGTGGTGGTGGCTGGGGCAGCAGGGATGTCCCAGCAGGGGAGGAGGAGGAGGGTGCTGCGAGGCAGCGCCGAGAGAACAGCGGCGGCAGGACAGGGTCGGCCCCACAGGGCAGGAGAAGATGGACTCAGCTGTTCTGGAGCTCAGGAGCCGATGATGGCAGACTCTCTCAGGACAGCAGCCAGTGGAGAAACCGAGAATCCTCTCGCAGCAGCAGCAGCAGCAGCTAGACCAGCTGTCCCTGATGCCAGGAGCCAGAGAGGGCAACTGCCCCCCCACCCTGTCCTTCCCTGCCTTCCCTCCCATAAGCACCCAGCAATTAGTTCTCTTGGCAACCCAATGGGGAAAAATTCCACAAACAAAAGGAAACAAATTCAACCCCCAACAGCCACCCAAGATCTAAATGTTGCAACAAGTGTCCCAAGCTACTTCCAGTCCATACTTAAAAATTTCTTTCTGCAACTAGAGTGATTCTGTGCCTTATCCAGAGATGATGCATTCTGGCTTTTCAATGTGAACAGTGAAGCTCTCAAGCTTTAAAGTTTTGTTCTTTCTCTTAGGTTAAGACAGGCACAGCTCTAGGTGGCCCATACCTTGGGGTTCATCTCAGAAGGAGAGACTTCATTTGGGGTCACAGAGAAGATGTGCCTTCCCTGCAAGGAGCAGTAAAGAAAATCCACAGCCTCTTGGAGACACTTAAACTTGAAAAAGTTTTTGTAGCCACTGATGCTGTTGAGGAAGGTAGGCAGATCACAGTCATTTCAGGATTGGTAACTCTTGACAATGTCCAGCAATGACCACTGGCTCCTGTCCTTGCCTGCAATGCTGTGAATTTTGGCAACTGTATTGTAAAATTTGTCAGTAGATTTTGGTGTCACTTGTGTAACCAGGCTTCCCTTAAACACATTGTGTGACAGCAGCAATTTGCTCTTCATAATGTAGAGATAAATTTGTATCCTTCCTTTTTTAAGAGATTGAACTGCTCAAGAAACTGCTGCCTGAGATGGTGAGGTTTGAACCCTCTCTCGAGGAGCTGGAACTCTATAAGGATGGGGGCTTGGCTGTGATTGACCAGTGGATTTGTGCACATGCAAGGTAGCAGACCTGTCTTTTACTTCAGCTAAAGCTTAAAGTTACTGTCACAAAATTGAATATGGTTTTTGACCCATGGTTGTTTGCAAGTTGTGTAAGACATTATATAATCAATTACATAATTGAGATGTATATAGTAGATGCATAATGGTTACATCGTGTGTATATATATGATAATTTCATTATCATACCACTTCACTGAACAGTGAAGTTCATTGGACTGAAATCTAATTACTTGCATTTTAAAAACTTGCCACCGCTCACAAACCCTTTCTGATTTATTTTTTTTCCCACAGGTATTTTATAGGCACCTCAGTTTCAACATTTTCCTTCCGAATCCATGAGGAAAGAGAGATCTTGGGATTTGATCCAAAAACAACTTACAACCGATTTTGTGGTGAAACAGAGAAAAACTGTGAGCAGCCAACTCATTGGAAAATTGTATATTAAACACAGAGAAACACGAAGGTTTCGATACTGTTAGAGTTCAAAATAATAAGGAAAACTCATGGGGAATTACCTCCCTTGGAACAAAGTATGACCCAGTCCTGTACTCTCAGCTCCCACTCACCTTCCAGCATGGGTGTCATGTGGGGTGGCTGTACTGCTTAGTGTCTCTGGGCCTCACAGCATTTCTACATAGCTGCTGGACATGGGTCCCCAGTATGTCCTTCTCTGGCTGCCTTCCCTGAGTGGTCCTCTGTGTGCCAAGTGGATTGCTACAGACCACAGGGGCCTCTTGGCTGTAGAACTGCATGATGGGAGGTGGCAAAGCAACACCCAAAATGTGGCTGTTCAAGCCAGCCTTGCCTTCTGGAGCATTTCTTAGCCGTCCGTGATTCTCTCTGGGGGTCTGTGGGTCTTTTTTAACTGCAGGGCTGGGGGACCTGGCTATGTCACCCAGCAAGGAACCAAGCTGCCACCAGAATAAAAGCAGGGGTTCTGATCCCACTGCAAGGGAAGAGCCTGTAAGGCCCATCGCTTGGGGACTCATCTTTCATCTGAAGGCACATTGCCTAGTGGATGGTACCTGGTGGAGCAGGGCCAAGATTGCATTTTCCTGAGGCAGCTCCTTTGCCTGCTACAGCACTCGTCAGGGCTAGGAGAGGGGGGTGGGGTGTGTTCATCACTGCTGCTGGAAAGGGGGCAGCACTCGTGGCCCTCTCAGGAGGGTCCTGGTTGCTTCAGGGCCTTGCTTTTCCACAATGCAGCGCCATCACCACAGCCCTCAGGAGTCCATCAGCGTTCCCTACAGTGAAGGTGGTTAAACCCTTCAACCACTCTTCAAAACTCAGCATCACTGCAGATCTACAGGACAACAGCAGTTTATCTGCCGGGGCTTCTGAAACACGTTGCCCATTATGTGTCCAGAGGAATCCTAGTGCTTATTTTAAATCTCCACAACCATGGCCAAAGCCACACATACACAGCAATAACAAACTCTAACCATGTACCAATAAAAACAAACATTGAATATCATTATTTCTTAGACAGCTGTTAGGGATGAAATCAAAGCCAAAGAAAAAAATCTAAAAGTAAAGAAATCAAGATGTTGGTGCAAACTGATATAGCTTTTGAGCTCCGCAGGTGTTTTTCCTCCTTCCCTTGTGGGAGCTCCCTTTAATTTCATTATGTTTCTGTCTTTATCATCTATTTTTAGCTAAATAATACTGATAATGTCAGTCATACAGTGCCCAGGATTCATTTTGTAAGTCAGCCCTGAAAGGGGAAGTTCCTCACTAAAACTTGAGGAGACACTGAGTAACGCAGTCGTCACCAATATGGTTATCATGCGT
>VZUI01088118.1:0-15761 GCA_013401135.1 Cettia cetti | reverse complement strand
GGGGCACCACCAGTGCCAGGCCTCCAACTAGACCTTGGCCCACAGATCATGATCCTCTGGGATCTGTGATTCAGGCAGTTCTCAATCCCCCTCACTGTCCACTCATCCAGTCTGCAGTTTCTGAACTTGTTTGTTGGAGGATATCCCAGCAGACAGGGTCAGAAGCTTTGCTGAAGTCCAGGCAGGCAGCACTCACTGCTCTTCGCTGATCTGTCCAGCCGGTTCACCTCACTGGACACCACCTCACTGGATACTCCTTGGACCCCAGTTACCTGACATAGCCTTAGAGCATTTTTGAAAATCAGGTCTCACCTATAAATTAATATCTGCAAAAGTCCCAATTACTGGAAACTCCGGAGTCAGCATGAAGCCTAACACACATTCTTCTGAAAGGGACTGTAAACATGTTAGATTTGAAGACTGTGACTAACACAGGTTAGGTTTGAAGACTGTGTCTTTTGCGTACCTTAAACTAACGATTTTTATGCAGTCTTACAATTTCAATTATCATTTCCAAAAAAGGACAAAAATTTGTGAATACTGCATGTTCCTTGTTATCTTTTTCCTTCAAAACAACAGCTGGTCTCAATGCATTAAGTATTTTATTAAAATTAAAATTAGAAGTTAAAATTGCACCTTCAGGAAACTTGTTATCTAAGAAAATGATGCCAGTGTAATAATGAGAATGTAATTATGATTTCATTTATAAGAAGTGGTGTTCAATTATTGCTTCCATTAAGAACAAATTGTTAACAGCAGTCAGCGCTGAGATTTTGAATATAGATTACATTTTTAAGTTGTTGAAAAATAAGCAAGAGGTGGTCTCTGCACTGAACATACTCATCTGACTCAGACACGAAGATATATCTTCCATAGATCCAGCCATTTCCTTTTTTTCTTCCCCAACTGCTGTTAGTTAACAGCTGTGCTTAATTAATCAAGTTTTGTTTACTTGACTTGTTCCAGATTTTCACACATGCAGAGCCCGTAGAATTGCAGGTAGAAGAATAGAGGCTAGTAGCAGAGAAACTGAAAAATAGACAGATTGAATAACATGGGAAAAAGCCTAAATACTGGTGAAATGGCATTGCAAAACACCCCTGATAAAGATGAAGAATGCATCAAAACTGAATGCAAGTTTTTACTTTCTTAAAAGTAAAAGTGAAGAAATGCCATGTAGGGTAACTTAAAGGTTTGCAAAAGGAAATCACAACATAGCAGGACATGTCAGTGTGACATGAGCAAACTGGGGAACATTGGTCATGCACCTCTAAGGCCTTAATGTTATCTTCTTCAAACTGGTTTCATTTCAAAACCAGACAGATTTGATGGTTTTTAACTTAAGAAGTCAGAGGCTATTTATTAATATGTTGATTGTTTGGATTCCTCAAGACCAGCTGAAGACAGCCAAGGTAGAAAGGCAACTCAGTAAGGAAGAGATATACACAGCTCTGAGCTTGAAATATTATATCTGGGGCTTTTTTTATTTTATTTTATCCTTTATCTCTTTTTTTCACAGAGAAACATTTCTGAAGTTGAAAGCACTGACTCTGCACAATCCACACACATAACTAGAAGTCTTGTGAAATATTTAACAGAAATGTAAGGCTGACACATGATTAGAGAATTGAGAATATTGTAGAAACTGGCTGCATTAGGGTACTTTTTTGTTTTCTGAGATAGGTAATAAAAGTTATGAAAGCTATCTCTTGCACATTCATGTATCAGCAAGTCATCAGGTATTAGAAATAAAAGGATACCTTGAAGAAAAACAAAAAATCTCATATAAAAATGCATCCTTTTGAAAAGTAAATTGAAAAAGGCTACCAGTTAAAATAAATTTTCAGGTAACAATAAATTCTCATAGGCGATGTGGAAGCTTTTCCTAACAAGAGGGTACTGAACATTGATACATCTCTTAAAAAAATTCATAAGATATATAAACTAAACTGAACAATGAGAATGACACTGAATCAAAATGACTCTCAGGTTCTGATGAGATAAATTCATTGTAGAGAGGAATACCTATTACTCCAGAATATAAACTGGAACAATACTAATCAAAGAGACACTCTCTCATCTGAGGAAGATGCTTAAAGATTCTGGACTGCCTCTACTGCAGAATTCTCACCACTTTAGGCAGAACACACTGTTTATTAGTATCACTATCACTATGGAAAAATGGTGTGATTCTGGGGGTTGTTCTGCACAGTGTCAGGGCTTCAACTTGATGATCCTTGTGGGTTCCTTCCAACTCAAGATATTCTATGATTCTATAGCTAAAATGAGTTTACAAGAGTGTAGAACCAGTCATTAAAAGGTAAAATCAAAGTCAATCAAGTAGAATATCAACTCCAGGTAATAAAAATGATTGTGCAGTTCCCAAGGTTTAAAGTAATGAGCTTGTGAAAAGACATAAATAGAGTAATATTGACAGACATATTATAAATAATAAGCATCTAAAAAATGCTGCCAAACAAAAAATTGTCCTAGAGATGACAATTTCTTGAATGAGGCCTTGTACACCATCTCTAATGCACTACTCTAGTCCTTGCTGCAAATATTCCTCAAGAAAAATATACAAAAAAGTCACAACCATAAGGGAATATTTACCATTTTCCAAAGGTTTAGAGTCCCAATAGCCTTTTGCCATGGAGGAACATCAAAGGCTTTTTATTCTTCAGAACTGATTCTTTACTGAAACTAATGGTAAGGCTGCTGTTCCATTTCCTTTAAAGCTGATGTGAGTTTTACAGTTGATTTTAAAGGCCAAATTCTAGCTAGGTAGTTAGTAGTTGAGTGAATGGTGTTTTCCCCCTTATAAACATCTTAAAGCCAGCTAATTTCTACCTACACCACTACTTATTTGGCTAGATATTTGAGACTAGTCCAAGAAGAAAAGGCTCATATCTGACCTTTTCCAGTCTTTTTTAAAGAAAAAATGATAAATCTGTGCAGACTTTTGTTGATAATTCCAGGCATTTTCTACTACTATGCATTATACTGCCAATATATAGTTCTCTATTAAAAAGATGTTCTTTTGAATGTACTATCAAACTCGAATTTTCTTCAACCAAACAGAACATATAAAGCAATGATAGAAAATCAAAGGCACTCCCTCTCCCTCCTATAAATTGGCTTCCCTGAGAGGTTTCAATAAAACAAAACCCATTTATTAACATACCTCATTGATTCTTACTCATTTCTACTTTCAGTTACTTTTGACTTCATTGTTGAGAGTAACAGGACCTTTCCTGCACATGTGAGGGAAAATGTCTCATAGCTCCTAATCCGTACATCTTAGCCTGTCTTGATCAGACACCACAGTAATATCTGGTATTACAAAATGCTCAGGCTGATGAGGTAAACAAGTTTCAGTCTGATTTTTGAGCAAAATTTGATCAGTTTCTTTCATAGCAAGTATCCCCTCTATTAATATTTCCATCAAGTTTGACTCCTGCTGCCCTTGCTGTCCATTTATGGCTGAGTGCATTGACTCTTGGTAAACACATGAAGAATAATTTTTCAAGGTGCTGCTCTGTCTGTCTAATCCTCTTTGCTCCACCTTGTGTCTAACTCCTTAGCAGCCATCAACCTCAGCCAGCACAGAATTCCCTGCACGTCCTTGCCTGCAGGCCAGTTTGTTCCATGTAGAGAGGGACAAGCTTGTTCACAGGACAGAGAGACTTGTCGAGTCCCTTTCATTCTAAGCAGAGAATCTCTGCAGGTTTCCCAAGGCAGAGAGAAGGATACTGCTGCAGAAACTACCCCTCGAGGGTTAACTGTTTGAGAGATTGCTGTAAGTATGTACACACAACATTGTGATCTCTTCTTTTGCACTGATCATTGATCAGACTTGATCATCAGTATCTTTCACTGTTTTCTGGGGACTGAATCTGGGGGAAATACAGATATGCATTTAAGTTTTACTTGTTTCATGGCCCAAAAGAAGGACACCAATTAGCCCCAAGCCCTTATTTCCAGTTTCTCTACATCCATAGATGCTAAGGAAATTTATACTAAATGTCTTGTCACTTGATAGAAAATAAAGCTCTCCTAAGATAATTTAAACAAAGATTAAGAGAAACAAGGCGGAAGAAGAAATTGAGAGCAAATTTTAAGACAAATTGTTGTCATTAAGCAAATCAGTCATTGTCATCTCTTCACTGAGTAGTGGATATGTAGCAAATTCTACTGTTCAAGTCTGTTTGGAGCTAATAATTTGAAGCCCACTTGGAAAGTGCTCAATGTGCAGGAGTAGACAGGTGGAGAAACATATCAGTGTTTTCAAAAAAAAGAAAGGTTTTTAGTCCTGTAGACATGGTGTGCATTCCTGACATGCAACAGGATTAATTTCAAGCACTGGATGCTTCTCTTCATTGATTCTCTGGTTTAGATGTTATCTCAATTTAAAACATTGCTCACACCTGTACATTTGAGCATTTTCAAGCCTTAATTAACTATTTATATATATATAAATAGCTAACATTTTATATATAAATATATATATATTTATTTATATATATATATAAAAATGTGTTCATTTATAGGGGAACATATAATCTATACATATTTATATTATTGTGTGTAAGGTTTAAAGTTTTTGTGGGCCTTCAAAACTGTAACTCCAGCAAGGGAGTTTTCTGAAGTAACTGAAGTTAAATCATGTGCCAGTTCATTTAAGCTGATTTTACTTAATAAAACTGTCAGAAATGAGCTAAGAGATCGGTGCCAATACATAAAGTGAGGGTCAGGTTTCTATGAGCTGCTGAGTACTCACTGCCAAAAGCTGCATGCCCTTGAGCTGGAGAAAATCCAGAGTAATTCCATTGACTTAAGCGTGTTACCCCAGATTCACAGCTTGGCAGCCCCTGTGTCTGTGGACACAGCACAGAGCGGCAAAATTAGACATTCTGGGGTAAAGTTTTTCCCTTTTCTCATGCCAGACAATCTCCTATACAGTCTTGATCAGGGCACAGACGCTTGTGTAAATTAGCTTTACAAGACAGATATTGTGGCTAAATGCAGTAAAGCTACATTGCTAAAAGTATATGGCTCTGTGACCTAAGGGCAATATTTGATTTGGTTGATAGCACTGAAATGATGAACTGATTTTAATACCAGTAATAAGATATTTTGAAATATTCCACATAAATTCAATGCTACTTGAAATAAAAGAAGTTCAGAGGAGTAGGAAGTATCTTAAAATTCTGAGACAATATTCATCTCTGAGTAGCAAATAAGTGCAGTTGAACTGTCATAACCTGATGATCTATACTTTCTGATTCCCACTCCCCTGTTTCTAGTTGAAAATATCCCCACAAGACTGGGACTAACAGTAAAAGAAAAAAATAGCATAGTATTTGTTTTGTCATGTCCAACTGACTTCTCCAGCATCCCATGTTCTTTTTATGTCTCTGAAATTTCTCAAAAGATGATGCCTCCACTCTTTTTCTTGTATTCCTTCAGGGATTTCTGAAATTCAAGATAAAATCTCTGGGCTTTTAGATGACTGCAAAAAATTTTAGGTAAATGTTATGCTCCCAAGTTCTTCACAAAATGGTTCAAAGTTGAGGAAGTCATTAATAAGAATAAGGCAATCCTGTCTGGAAGAGAGCAGCATAATAGCATTTTTCCTTAGCTTTTCTGTCATTGTTAGTCAAAACACAAAGATGTTTTGTCCACATTAGAAGCACTAATAGCTAGAGTACTAATGTGTACACAAATGTGTTCCCTCATCAAGTCCATCTGATTACTCTTTCTTCAGCAACAAGGATGCCAGGTCTGCACTTTTTATGCTGTTTTTCCCCAGATATTCGGGGTGATCTCCAAACTTAAAGGACAGGTTTTCAAATTTATTTAGTCATTGAATAGCAAGCAGAGGTTCATAGTAGGATTTTCTCAGCACTGCCAGAGTTGATTCAAGCTTTATTTCACAATTTCAATGAGCTACAGAAATAATCTGACCACAGCCCCACAAAATTTTCCAAATACTTACCTGTGTCTCCTTCTGATTATACAACTTAGAGAGATTTTGGTCCAAGGTGTTTGTTTTTGGTATGTTTGGTAATATATGAAAACTTTCCAAAAGACCTAAGTTGAAAATCATGACCTGAAGGATAAACCTGTAGGCAAAATGAAACTCTCTACAATGAGATCAAAGCTCTCCTGCAAGATGGAGATGATTTCTTAAGGTTCATCATAAGGTGAGGTCCAGAATTATTCCAGAAAAAAAGGCTTTTTCAGTTATTTAATACAGGACCTGGTGGGTTTTTTAATAGGTATTTATATACATATTTGTTAAAACAAGCTATATGATGCAATTCTTATCTAAAATAAAATATTATAACTCTTACTTAAAACTAATAAATATTTTGATACCTTGGAAATAATATTATAGGGAAATATAAGGGAAATGAGTTCTTTAAACCCACTACAAAAACTATTTCTTTGTGCTATGGGTAAAGAATGAAATTAAATTACAACCAAGCGGAATATGAACTCTGTCCTTGACAACTTAATTAAGAAATTAATCATTCCAGGATTTACAGAGACAAGCATATCTAGTGTGTGAATATTAAAAGGAGAAGGATTCTTGACTTTGAGATGCCAGGTTTCAGTTATCAATATAAAAGAAGTATTTTAGATTGTCTGCCTGAAGAACCACATGCACTGGACCAAACTCTCTGCAGACACATGAACACTTCAAAGTTTCTGGTTCTTCTTGTAGCTGTAGCCTGAAGCCTGTCCACACCTAGAGACACACACACATGCACTGTCCTGCATTAACAATAACCCCTCCTTACCCCTGCTGACAAATCTCTCCCCTGCACAGGCTGTGCTCACCTAGGCTTGTGTGAATGGCCCTAATACCAGAGAAGTGCAGTTGAAGACAGGAAAGTGAAGGAAGAAGAAGTTCAATAAGGAGGAACAGAATACAGCAGAAAAAAAAATAAAAATTTTACATCGTTATATGATGGATAAGCTGCACTAAAACCAAAGCCCAAATGTCATTTTGAGTAAAACTTGGAAGTTTGGGAGGAGTTCAAATCTTTAATTCTTTAAGGGGTTAGTTAAGCTTGAGAGATTTCTTTTTCTTTATTTAAAATACATCTCAAATCATTTAGAAAACAAGGTGACAAACAGAAAATAAATAATTTTCAATGTTTTCTTTTCCACAATTTTTATAGTTTGGTTTTTCATCTGGTCACAGTAAAAATTCTCATCACAGGTAATTTTTCTACATTCAATTGTACAAATGAAGAAATGTCTTAGCAAGCTGTATTAAGATTAATGAATTCTACATTTTAACAAATGTGAAAGCTTTTAAAAGTTGCAAGTAGACCTAGATTAGTATGCATGCAGTTTAAAAACCTCTTCAAGTGGAGAAAATTTTTTGCATCAAACCCTCATTTTTTCAGCTTATTGTTTTGATATTATTTCTATTATATTTCTGTACAAAGGATTAGCTTTGTGAGAAACTGATTTCCTGAAGCACAAAATCACACTCCTGTACCCCAGGTAGCCCAGATGTACATGCAGAACTGATCTTTCTCTATGACAAGTCTCTGAAAGGGGCTGTGGTTAGGCTGGAAGCTTTGTCTCTGACTTTTTTCTGCTCACCAGCAGTCAGTCAGCTGAGGCTGTTGTATATAGCCTGGTGACCCTGATTTGAGCTCTCTGATCCTGTATTTATGCTTTTGTCTGTATGTGGAGAGCTGGCTGACAGCTCAGCTGCATTTAGCACCTCCCAATCAATAATGCTGCTTATCCTGCAGCTCCAAGTGTGGCTGATCACTCTGCCACCCTTTCAGGCTGCATCATGCTTGATGTTATAAGGTTCTGAGTTCAGTCAGTTTAATTTTGCCAGCATTTTCACAGCAATCTCCTAAAGAAAAAGTAAATTATGATTTATTGAAAAGGTGCAAACACTTTAATGAAAAAGGATTAGGTTTTGAACTGGCTGAAAAACTTCAAAATTTGTTAGAAGGCATGGTTTCAGTTCTTCTTGAAACAAAATAAACCTCCTTCACAGAGTTCCTTCTTCGGAAAAGACCAGGGTAAGGATGAAAAGGGTAAAACTACCCAAAAATCATAAATTCCTACTCTGCAGTAAAAATCAACATTTTTTCTGAGGGAGCTGAGGTAAGAGAAGTAAATTAGAGGGAATCAAGACTGCGTGAAGAAGAATGAAAGCCTACCATTGACCAATAGGAGAAGAAATAGCAGGAAAATTAGTTCAGAAAGATTATCCATCTTAATCCTAGCCCCAGGCAATCTTAACAACTCCAAGTGTCATCCCTGATAAATCACTGCTTTGCAAACATTTATGAGCTTTTTTTAGCTAGCAAATTTTGTGAAAACAGGCTTATTAAATACATGGCCTACTCTTTTCCAATGCAGGTTGTTAGTATTTTGTCAGCTTTTCAGAGGTCAAAGATTTGGAATCAGTCCTAATGACATGATGATGCCAAACTGCACTTCCTGCTGCTGTAATAGATGGATACCCAGAGGTGAGCTGGCTCCCTGAAAAATAACTTATGGCCATTCTCACTATGTTGCAGTCACCCCAGATCAGAAATCCATCACTCAAAGTAATCAGTGTTGTACCACCTCTCTGGCCTGAAGATCTAATTTGAAACCTGTAAAGCTATTTCCTAAAAGCCACGCACTCATGATACAGCCAAGCTTGAACACACAGAACAGGTTTAATGTTCAGGCTTTGAAACTACCCTAACCTAAGTCTCCAAATTGTAGCCATTCATAACAGCACAGAGCTCACTCCACGCTGTCAGCAAAAATGAACTTTGGCCAACCTAACAAACATTCTGCACAGATAAAAGAATTGTTCCTAAGGGACCTGATTTTTTCATTGTGTCCAATTCTGAACAAAGAACAGATGTTGAAAGAATTTCACACATAACTGAAATGTATGCATGCAAACCAAAAATTAAAAAGCAGATTAAGGTGTTCCATTATTGTGACAAAAGATGAGTTCCACATAGCCTGCCCCAGTGAATGACAGAGGTGCCTCAGAGAAAATGTAGTGGACATCTGGTTGTAGTGGACATCTGGAACTGAGGACTGGGCAGTCAAGGTTCAGGACTTAGAAATTACTTTGGCTTCTGAGTATTGACAAAATAAAATATTAAGACCATTGGAGAGTTTATTTGAGCTGGCTTTTCTGCCTATTCAAAAAACATGAAAGAGAAATGAAGACAAAGAAGAGAAGCAAGGAAAAAGAAAATATAAGAAAGGCACCATTATCAAGGGTGTGCTACAAGGTGTCAAAGACTGGAAACAAACTTTTGAAAGGTTATAAAATAAATCTTGTGCCAGCTCCTGTAAAGGCACGGGACAAAATGGAAGCCATAGGTTGGCTTTTAGTGGCAGAAGTTTAATTGAATTACCAGGATGAAATTGTTTTTCTAAGTGAGACTGAAGAAAAGTACAATACTAAACTTATTGGAAACTTGCTATTACAATTTTTCAGGAAGGAGTATTATGGATAGATGACATGCTCGTCTTTCATTTACAAAAGCAGTTGCAAGACATCCTGAGAACTTTCTGACAATGCTCAAATGTGGAAACAGAGAATTTACTGCAAAAGTAGTTCAGGAATATTTTATATATCACAAAAGATGTCTTAGAAAACAGCAATTTAAGAACTTCAAATGCTTTAAGTTTGAAGAATGCTTTGTTTTTTAAAAATCTCCACAGAATGTCCAGTATAACATTGCCTTTTAACTAGATTAACCTTAAACCACTAAACTACTCCTGCTCTAAATAAGAATTTTAATTCTCAGTCTTACTGAGAATAACATAAAAGCATTTCATAGCTGCTTCAAATTTAAGCATTAAGTCAAAAAGACACAGCATTGCACCTGGCACATGGAGCGTTACATAGTCTGCATCTTAATGTTAGTGGTGCTTCTATTAATTACACCATCAAGTCATTTCTATTTCTACACTTGGCCAAGAAAAACCTTAAGAGCTATTTAGCTTTAAATCCATTTCCAGCTGGATCTTTAATTGGGACAAGATTACCTTATGGTGAAGGTGAGATGATTAAGGCTGTAGCAGTAATTCTGTGCTGGATCTTGTAATTATTTTCCTCTAATACACTAGAGGAAATTAATTATTTTGTGTAGCTTCAATATACTCAAATGGTGAACCCACACTGCATTGTTTTATAGATTTGTTGCCATGGGATGGGATGTTTATGGATTTTCAGCAAACAAGTGTATTTTATATTATATTCCATTCTTTAAGTCTTCATGTTTAAAATAAAAAGGAAAAATCCATCTTGGGAAGAGAAGACAACAAAAGGAAACAGTATAAAAAAAGTATCCAAAGAGTATCCATAACTTGAAAATTTTTTTCAGAACAGGGAAAGGAATTTTAGAGAAGTATGAGGAATGAGATGAATTCTGTAGCACACAGTCCAGACTTTATTAAAAATTATTAGAGTAAAGGTCCTTAACAATTGCCTAACTCAATCTTAATTTTTGGAAGACAATATATTTCATAATGTGGATGAAGTATGATATCAATGTCATCAGCATATGGATCTTTTCTGTATCACTGACACTTCTGCAATTCTATTATCTCAAATTTGTCTGTATAATAAAATGGCAAAGGATACTTCATTTATTAAATTGTTTTTACCAATGTCTTTATAACATGTCCAAATTACTATCTATCTCAAAAAATATTAATGTCAATAGTTTGTCCTAGATTTGTTTTGGGTTTATTATTTATCCTACTGTCCTAGGTTAAAATGTAAGATGTGCCCTAAGTATGTATTCTATCACCCTCTCCATGAGCTGTTGAAACCAGGTGGGGCAGTGTTTCCCTTATCTGCTGCTAATGGCTCATCAATGCCTTGCCACATGACTCACAGATAACGCCCCCGGGAGCTCTCTCTGTTTAATGGGCCATCAAGGACCCATTACATGACTCATAGAATGATAACAGCCCATTGTGAGGTGCCCCGCCCAGGGGGAGGAGCCAAGCATTCCCACATGGATAAAATCCAGGGTTTGAGACAGCACTGGAGGCTTTTCCCCACTGGATTCCCAGAGGACAAGAGCTACAGACCTTCTCTTCAGGATTACTGCTTCGACAAGACCATCTCATCTGGACTGCTACTGCCACCCTAACAGGGTGTCAGGTTGCATTCTGACTCTGTCGGTATTTTGTACTAGTGAATTGAATTTATTTTACTTTATTTTACTTCTTTTCTTTTCCTCTTATTAAATTGTACTTCTGAGTTGGAGTCTCTCACTGGTTTTGCTTTCAAACCAGTACACCTACTGTGGCAAAAAAAAAGGAACTTGACCAGTAAGAGTAACACGATAAGATATGCTGTTTCTGAAATTTGGAAGTCACAACAGCTGCATAAGGCTTTGGGTGGTTTCTTCCTTCAGTGTCAAACACATGAGGGCAAAGAGGATGACCACAAAACAAAAAACAAAACAACAACAACAACAAAAAAAAGATAGAATTGACAGAATAAGCATGATTCACCAGACTATATTGGTAAATTAGGTATTACCAGATGCTTTAGACTTTTTTCAGGTCAAATGTCACATGTGTAGATGCACATATACACTGAAGAGAAGCTTCAAGCAAGATTCAGCATATATATTTTGTTTACCTTTGAAAATGTAATAACTGAAAACATTAGTTATAAAGAATGGATAAATAAATTTCTAAATTGCTTGGTAAAGTATAGGGCATTTCTGCTTGCTGTGGTGCAGGCAATTCAACAAATATGCCTGCTGTTTTCCTTTCAGATTTCTCTTTTTTATTTTGTTTCTCCATCCTAAGGTTTGAGCTACCAGGCTGAATCAATGCAAAACCTATGTATGAAATATAAAATGAAGAATATATCTGAAAATCTGTGTTACCAAGGCTTCAGCTGCTTGAAGATAAAACTAGGTTTTTTTACCTGCTTTTCTATATTGTTGCCCTAGAACTGAACTCCAGTGATTTAGTCTCTCTGGAAAAAATCCACAAATCCACAGGAAGGTGTTTTGTCATTGGTAATCACTGTAATCTGCTGGAATTACTATGGCACCACTTTGCTGGAGAGGTCCTGCTGCCAAAATGCAATTACTCCATCCCAGTGAGTCTTGCCACAGCAAATTCCCAGCCTTGTAACATCTGTTTATGTGTAGTTTGGCCCTCCTGTACCTCATAGCGTCCATCCGAGTCCAGACTCAGAGTTCAACTATGACTACTTTGGTTTAAGAGGTAGCAAAAGAGAATAAGACAGATGTAAGCCAAGACAATTGAGACAAATACAGCCAGAAAAGAGAAACCACAGTGTATAACCTAATCAATATTCAGTTTAGGAACTCAGGTTTTACTAATCCATAATATAGATGCAGCAACAATTATTTAGAAAGTGGTTTATAAAACAGTTCTCCATAGTTAGCTCAAATGCATTGTCTTTTCTATTGCAAAGCAAGACATTTCAAGAGCACAACAAACCTTAGTATGTCCTGACAGTTTTTACTTGTAGAAATGCATCATCCTGGGTCTGCTGCCAATGATAATTTTTCAAAAATTTACTGCAGATTAAAGATTTTTGGAGTTTTGATTACTTAGCTGAAATAACAATGTGTTTCATTTACATTAAGGGAATGGTATGGGAAGTTATCTGATCTCTTTATCCCTGAATTCTGCTCTTGAAAATTGATATTAACTTAGGAAGATGAAAGCAGAGAAGGATACAGTCCTGCCTCACAGAGATACAATTTTAGATGACCAATGCATAATAAATAATGGGATGATCCATTAGAAAGACTGAGAAAATACATACAGAAGTTATTGCTTGTCACTGCTCTTTGTTTTAATTTATAACTGGTTGATAAACATGCATTTGCTAACAGCTGAGGGGGCATTTTGGGACAAGCATTTTGATGCATCTATTTTTATATGAAGTGGTTATGGTAAGAAAATTGCAGTACATACTACTCTGCACTGATAATGTACTTGCTTGAACCCTAGGAGTTCTTCTTATTTACATAGGTAGATATATCTGTCCCTAAGAACCAGACTGCATTTTTGATAAAGTGAATCCTTTGGTCATTTCTACAGAAAGAGGGTGTAAAAAAGTCACCTTGTCCTCGAACTTCTGGTACTATGTCCAGGTCAGGATTTATAATGTTTATCTCTAACTCAGGTAGTAAATACATTTCTGAGAATATCTTCAGTCTGTGTGGAAAGTCTGCCGCACTTCTGGTTGAAGGAAAAAGATATTGAGAGGGAGGTAGGATTTTAGAAACAAGAACTAATACTTTATGCTTCAGCTATTTTCAAGGAGAAATTTCACAACCAGCGCTACCAAAATGTTTGCTTTCCAGTCATTGTTTTATAAAGCTCAGCCTGGTTATTCTCGAGTATTACTCAGTTCTGTTGCTGCCTGCTTAAAAATTAGTGCCTGCCTTTTTTGAAGTCCAAATGCCAGCAGGCTCCATCCCGCCTGCTCTCTCTCTGGCAAGGCTCTGGAACCCCTTGTTTTCTTTGTCCTTCGCTATCACGGGCGTGCTACATTTCAGCTTGTGAATCACTTCCACTGATTCGACTCACAAAAAAGTACTTTATGTTCCTTTCCTCAGGGCATGAGAGCAGCTCAGCTTCTGCAAGAGGACCACATCTGTAGCAGAGCAGTACCTCGGGTCTCTGCTCCACGGTGCTTGCCCAGCTCTGGCTCCCACGGTTTCCCTTCCTTCCTCCTTAGGTTCTACTGCTGCTGGTTTCTCCCCACTCCTGCTGCAGGAGGGCAGAGCCCTCACTGTCTGGCACATATGGCAATTCTGGTTTATGCCACTTCTTTCTTCTCTGCCTCTGCTGACTTCGTGCTGTCTATGCACAGCGATACTCACAATACCCTCCTGCTTTGGCAGAACTGGGGGCTTCTGACATTTAGCATCTTTTTTTTTCTTTTTTTCTTTTTTTTTAAACATAATTTCTAAGTTCTTTCTTCTGGAAATGAGGAAATCTGGAGACCATTTCTACCATGAGGAAGCAGACAAAACACAGTCTGTGTAGTATTTCTAGTAGCAGCAACCACAATGAGAAGTTTGTGCATGTGAGAAAACAATGGAACGTTAACGTAACCAGGCCACCAGCAGCTACATAGACTAGATAACAAGAGCAGTAGTGTGGAGATCCTCCACAGACAATGGCTCTCGTTTCCCCTCCTTCACTTAGAATAGTGCTTATCCTCAGGTTACTGAGTTGTAAGAATCATTTATAAAGTCTTAGGAAGTAAAGATAAATTGACTGGGGAAAATGACAGAAATAAGCATGCAATCACTTAAAGAAAAATATCTCTAAGATGCATCTTTATAGCTGAAGCTGTTAACTCAGCCCTTTAAAGTAATTTTACTTCAGCAGTCTTAAATAACCCTTAGCGTTTAAATGACACTCTTTACTCTTAATGTTGTTTTCTTGCCTGCAGGCTATAACCATGAATCCTCCTCTAAGTACCTCTCTTCATTAGCAGCTGAATATCTTTCGCTATTCTGCATAACACTGTGGAGAATGATGCAGAGTATGGAGCAGTTTGCTTAGACTGGGTATTCTCATGCACACAGTGGAGAGGTGAAGCTGGATTCGGGCACAGTTATTGTATTAATCGAAATAAATGCATCTTGCATGATCAGCAAAGCTCTTTATCTTGAGTGTCAGGTCAGATAACAGCACTCTTTTCATTGTGTAACAGAGATAGCACTGTGCAGTACTGGATTGATCTTCCATTCTGACCCAGCTTTCAAGTTGCTTTCCTCAGGTGTTTTGCTGGGAAAAGAGCAAAGCCTCAGGACGCAGCTTAAATTTGACTTTAGATATGTGCAGCCAAATCTGACAGCCATACTTAAATAGTTGGGATTATCAAAACATATGTTTTTCATTTCTGTTGACATATGATCACTCTTTTAACTCCTGAAACTGTCAATCAGATTTGACTGAAATATGGACCTTTAGAGTTGCAGAAGTGTTATGTCAAGAAGTTATGCCTGTAGGTAGAGATGCATTGACAGAAAAAAGCTGCAGGATGGTCCTTCAGTTTGCTACACTGAGACCACCTACAGACAAAAAGGAGACCATTTCCAAGCAAGTAGAAAATGTCAGTCAATCTTAAACAAATCAAGTTGAGAGGCTGAATGGGACTTGCTGTCTCATTGAAAACAGAAACACATCTCCTGCATTTTGCACAATACACAAGAGTATTCCTGTATTACTGTATGTATTACTATGTGTTTATGGGATACAACAATTTTACCTAGAGGAGAAGATTCAGAACTTTTATTCTGTAAGAAAATCTGATAGAGGAGGTTTCATTAGAGTTTTAGGAAAAACTGGGACTTGAGGTAAAATAATATTAAGAATAGAGCAAATTGAGAATAAACAGGGAACAATAGCGTTCCACTATTTTAACAAGGTTTGTAAAGGAGTTTTCATTCTCAAATATCTATGTCTAAACTTTGAAACTAAAAGTATAATTGTCTTGCTTTATAGATGTCCTTCTAACCTGAATTAGGCTTTCCTAACCTGAATTATTCAATAACTTTCTGATTTTCTTAATCTGAGTTACAGAATATGCTTAAATAATATTGCCATGTATGAATGATGACTTTTAAAATGTGCACAAAAGTTTAACTTGTTCAATGCTGTCCTGGGTTATGGTGTGGAATGTATTCTATCACTATCTTCACGAACTGATAAATCCAATTGTTGGAGCAGTGCTC
>VZUI01088117.1:0-23693 GCA_013401135.1 Cettia cetti | reverse complement strand
ATTATTGACGATTGATGGAGAGACGGGAAGACTGGTTCGGTGATCAGAATTTGATTTTACTCAGATTTTCCAGAAGCTTATATACCATTTCAAGTTGGTTAATAATTTTTACTACAATGATTAGATTATACATGTTACAGTCAAACTCATGCATTTTACAAACACGCTTGTTTGGAGAAGTTTGATCCCATCTCCTGTTTCCTGTAAACAGACCAAATCCTATCTTCTTTCCCTGTTAGCAGACCTAATCTTAAAGCACTGTTTGCGAACGCCAGGCATTTTAGTTACTAAACCAGCTATGCTAATTAAGTCTGTCTTGCTCTTTGTCTTGTATATTCCTTCATCTCCC
Source organism: Cettia cetti (assembly GCA_013401135.1). Taxonomy (NCBI): domain Eukaryota; kingdom Metazoa; phylum Chordata; class Aves; order Passeriformes; family Sylviidae; genus Cettia; species Cettia cetti. The sequence goes on along the minus strand of VZUI01088117.1, from coordinate 23,344 downwards.
TTTTCTGTATTAACCCAAAGTACTTTTTAAATGGCCTTGTTAATTAATCTCTGCATACATTGAAGCAAGCAAGGTATCATGATCAATACAACTACTATTAAAATCAACACATGCATTTCTATTTTAAAAAGGTCTTTCAGCCAAAGTGTCAAACCTTAGACACTAAACAGGTTATTTAACCAAGATCTAGATTCTACTTCAAGTTTAAATACACTATCCTTTATTTGTGACTTGTTATAATTAAAAGATTCAATGGCTTTATACTTGATTTACACTACTCTTTTTGCCAAAAGGGCTCTGCAATATCACTAATTTCTACACCTTTTATACTGACATAAAACTCAAAGTTCACAGGTTTTTTTCACAGATAGTAAAAAAGGCATTTTCAGCTGAAGTCTGAGTGCAGTTCTTTTTCATTTTCCTCTTCTGGGGGCTTGGTAGCATTTTGGCTTCTGTCAGCTGCTGGTAGGGGTTCCCAGAACAGCGTCACATTCTTTGCAGGAATTTAGCGAGGTCCTTTTTCTGAGGAGATACAAGCAAAGCCTCTCCCCCACAAAATCAAGTGCAGACACCACAAAAGGCTTGACACTGGCTACTCTTCTCTCAGGCCCTCTAATTTGGACTAGGTGTTGGCTTTGAAAGCTTTGATTGTTTCTACTTACCTCTGAAAGGACTTGGGGGACGGGCATCAATGGCCAATCATTAGGCCATTGACTTCTAGAGATAAGACTAACGTTTGCCTAGTATCAATAAGTCTAGTTAAAATTATTTCTTTACTCTTTAGAGACACTTTACATTGGCATGTGGGACACTGAGAGGTGATGTGCTGTGTCTAGAAAATCTGTGGGGCCCCGGTGGAACCGAATCCACCTCCCCTCTGTTTTGCTAACGGGGGTGCAGGTAAGGGAGCTGCTAGGAAGGGCACAAGTTGGGCGATTCTGCTCTCTGCCAGGACCACACATGGGGGCTGTGGGGTCCAAGCCATGATTTTTATTTCCTCAACTGTGTCAGAATCAATAATTCTTGGTAAAACAAACAATCTTGTTACCGAGGTAGAAGATCTACTTAAAAGCAAAGCATGATAACCCGATGGCAAAGGTCTGTAGATCTCTGTAGGGAGGCAAAAAACTAAAGAATCAGTTAACGTTACTGTGTAATTGGTCGATATGTCTAATCTGGCACTCTCTGAAGTTGCTGGACGTAGTTCTGTGACGCTCCTGGCGGCGCGGGCAGGGCCAGCTGGAAGCTGAAAGTTGGTCCTGGTTGTAGCTGCTGCTGGGTTGGCTGTGGATCTGGTTTCGATGCGCCGCCATTCTGCATCGTGAGACAAGTTCCTCTGCAAAGGCTGTCCATTTTTGTGGAATTTAGATCGACAGGAGTTAGCAAAGTGAAGGCCTTTCTGGCAGCAAGGGCACACTCCGGGGGTCCTCTGGTTTTGCACTTTTCAGCACTATTTTTTAATACACCTGGGTTTCCCGCAGCCAAAACATACCATCTGTTTTCCAGGTAATATTCTTAAAGCAGCAAAAGCATCAGCTATGCCTTGCCCCACAGTTGGTAGGTAACTACTGTGATCTGTTCCAATGTCCCCAGGCGGTTGCATGCCTCTACCATCTGAAGCAGAGTGGGCTTGGGTGGCAGGGTTTTCAAGAGGCGCTTACAGTCATCATTAGCATTTTCAAAAGCAAGTTTAAGAAGTACGACTTTCCTCATTTGAAAGCGAGCTGCCTCTGTGATTCTCTCAGGGCTTTTCTTGGTAAGGCCCATTAGGGTTGGTATGCGATTCTTCCTCCGATAAATGGTTAATAGTTAAGGCAGCCAGGGCTTGGTTTTCATGCCCTGTATATGTTACAATTAAGTTTTTTAGTTTCTTTTTTCTATTGTGCCATGAATATTGCATATTACATATTGGGGTAAGCAAAAAATTTGCTAAGGATTTAACGTCATGAGGAGTCATGAGGTGAGTAGTAAAAGTTGCTCTTAATTAATTACTGAAGTGAGGGGACCTCAGACCGTATTCTGCCGCGGTATGGCACAGTTCCTTAATTTCTGAGTGGTCTAGGGGCTCACAGTGTGGATTTCCTCCCCTCGGGCCGAGTCGCACGGGGGCTACAAAAATTTCTGCTGCAGTATCAAAGTTTTTGTCGTTGAGCACTTTCTTTTTCATCCGCAGCCAATTATTATGCATGTCTGAAGGGAAAAGATTCACATCCCTTTAAGGGCCCGGGTCAAAAGGCGCTCCATCACTGCTGGAGTCAGTGTCCGCATAAGCGATCAGTGTTCGGTGGCTAAGGGATCGCTGGTGGGATTGCGGTGGGGCTGTAGGTGGCGACCTGGCGGCATCCCTGGCGTTCGTGGGGGAGGGAGTGCGACCGGGGGATGCGGAGAGGAACCTGGGCAGGTTTTCGTTTGGGACGGCTGCCGGGGCCATCTCCGCGGTAGCCTTGCAGGCTTCCTTGCGTCTATTACCGCCCTCCATGCAGGAAGCAAACGTAGCTCTGGCTCATGGCCAGGCAGCGTGGCCAGGTCATAGAGATTTACGCCAACCCTGTCCCAGCAGCGGAGAGTAAAGTTAGAGGAAGGGGTGGTATCAGGGTAAGTGCGTGCTACCCATCTTAGGATTGACTTAAGATCCTGCTTAAGGATGGGGGATCCATGCTTCTTCAGAAGGCCTAGCATGGTTTCATTTATGTCTCTCTGGCCGGACATTCCTTGTCCCGTACTTTTAGTTCCCCTGGCTCATCTGTCTCGTCCCAGCATACAGGTGATTGCAGGCCCAAACACGGTTCTTTCACCGTCACACTCAGTTCCAGGGCGTCATCAATTGCCATCAGCTAGCCGGTTCTTCTCCTCACACGGAGCACCAATTATTGACGATTGATGGAGAGACGGGAAGACTGGTTCGGTGATCAGAATTTGATTTTACTCAGATTTTCCAGAAGCTTATATACCATTTCAAGTTGGTTAATAATTTTTACTACAATGATTAGATTATACATGTTACAGTCAAACTCATGCATTTTACAAACACGCTTGTTTGGAGAAGTTTGATCCCATCTCCTGTTTCCTGTAAACAGACCAAATCCTATCTTCTTTCCCTGTTAGCAGACCTAATCTTAAAGCACTGTTTGCGAACGCCAGGCATTTTAGTTACTAAACCAGCTATGCTAATTAAGTCTGTCTTGCTCTTTGTCTTGTGTATTCCTTCAACATCCAGATCTTTTCACTTTTTTAAAAGCAAGGTTTTATTAAAGGCCTTAAATTTATTATCTAAAAAAACCCCTCCGAACTATGAAACAGTACAGACTGAAAGAGGACCTCCAGCCCATAGTCAGAGTGAGCATTGTTTAATGTGAGAACCAACATGTTACTTGGTCATGACCCTTAGTACTCAGTAAAAGGATAACAGAGATCCCTCTTCCTCTCCATCAATGGTAGGATCTGCTCAATTCAATCTATTGACACCTATCTGTCTTTCCTGCGGCTTTTAATCCATGACTTTAATCTACAGCTTCCAAGACTAGCTTTGAATAGAAGTTATAGTTTCTTAAACTAGAAGAAGAATATGGGACAAAAATCACAAAAAAAGTGCCTGTGCCTGACAGAAGAGGCAACAGCAGAATTCCACTTTCTTAAGTGACACCGCCTTTATGACATGAGGCCATACTTTTATACTGCTTCCTATAGAGTATAATAGATTAAAAAAAAAAACTGGATGGAAAAATACCTTCAAATATCTGAAGACATGAATGAGGAAACTGATTATTTCTAACATAAGGCAAGGTCTATAGAAGTAACTTTTTTCTCCTACAACAGTGAAAACTGGGTTCTTCTGCACCAAACAAAAAGTCATCTCCATCACCAGGATTAATTATCAACTTTGCCAGCTGCCTCATCTGAGGGGCAGAGCTCTAAGGAGGTGGGGAGCTTGGGCTGTGGATCCACCCACAGATGTATTCCCTCCAGGTCAGGTTTGAGGCTTATTTGCAACGCACACATGTAGGCAGCTTGTTCCGAGATTGCCTGATAGCAGAACAGAGAATTCTAGGGGGACATTGTAAAATCCAGCACTATTTATGCGCATAAAATTGTGATCACAGGCTCAAGATGCAGGATTTCTTCCAAGCTTAAATCCACAGTGTGCAACAAGAAACCCAGAGTGTCAATTCTACATATTGGTACAAGGAACTGTAGGATTAATACTTCTGCTATTAATGTTTTTAATTTGAAAATTCTTTATCTCCTTTCTTTTGGTTTCATTGCATAGCCCTGTCATCAGCCACAGAAATATAAGATTGGAGAATTGGACTATCCAGAAAAAAAGTAAATAATTGGATTATTTAAAAATATTCAGAAAAAAAACCCACAAAAAAAGCCAATTAGAGCAGCAGACTTAAGGCAGACAGGAATGTATAAACTCACCATTTAATGGAGCAAACATCCAGTTCCATGGACATTTCATCAGTTCACATAAATAAAATTTGAAATAAGTATCTAAGACTGCCTTAAGATGTTCATTAAAGGAATAAGACAGCACCAAAATCAGCCTCAGCATGAATTCCCTAACCTAGTCCCTATCAAACAGGAAGGAGCTGAGGAAGGTCCCATGAACTAGCACAGCAATGTCAAGAATACAACAGCCCTGCAAAAAATCTGATGCTTAGGAAAGATACTACCAATACTCTCAGCCTAAATGTTATATGGATCTGTTTTAGAACAGTCTCTAAGGTTGGCAAAGGTATACTAGGCATTGCCCTCTCTGCATCCTCCACTATATCACCTTCCCATCTCCCAAGTTACTGGAGAGGAATGCTGATTACTTGAAATATATCTCTCCAGTATTGCGGCAGTCCTTGCCTGGATGTGCAACATTCAGGACATGAGATGCTCTCAACACAAAAAGGAGGGAAGACTGATTTTTATGAGCTATTTATTAAATATAAATATTTCACATCATCATATGAATTAAATATGTAGCAGCAGGTGAACTCCAGACAGTGCTAGCTTGATATGAAACTTCAAGATAAATCCTCTGAGAAACCCTCTCATATTAGGGAGTTGGGCACTTAACTGTATTTTTCACATCCTGAAACTGGGCTTCCTGCATTCCTAAAGCAAAATTTTAAAAAATGTTCCTTTGGGGTTTTTTTGCATCTGTTAGGTTTCCAAAAGGACACACGTGCAGAACAGCGAGGTATAAGGGGAAGGGTGCTATAGCAATTGCAGTCAAGATCCACCCAACCCAGCTAATGTGCTCTGGCAGGATATGGCAAGTCTGCTTTCCTATCTCCCACCCAGAAGGACTCAAGCGTCTCTTGCTCTCCTAGAAGTCGAAAAAATTTAACTTCATGCAGTTGGAGGAAACAGAACCTCAAACTTTAGTGCTGGCAGTATTTCTTTTCAACAGTATGCCTATATTTATGCATTCTATGTATTTGCATGGAATGCATAAGTATAGGTGCAAAGACCTATTTTCACCAGCATTCTATCTCTATAAGGAGATAGTAGCAAAATTTTGGGGACATTGTGTAAAGCAACTGCAAGGACATAATTATCTCTCCTACACACACAAGCAGATTCCCCAAATTCCCCATGTAAGCACTTCCCAAGACAAGGCCATGCTGTTTTATGGCAACCAATAGACCTAATGTCTCACCCTTCTCTGTCTTTCAGTTTCTATGTTCAGTCTCCGAAGGGGTATAATTAGAACAAACAGAAACACAGGTGTCTCTCTTCAAAGAGCATCTAAACCACCGAGTGATGGTGAAGCTTTCCACCTAGCTTAGTACATATTTCCTTTATAAGTGGAAAAGAGGGATGTCAAAGATTGACATAAATCAATTCCAGTATACCACATCTAGGGTAGGAACTCTTTCAAGGACTCATCCAGAAGACACAAAGGAGACAAAACTGGCCTCCCACACCCTGGGCGTATGCCAAACTTTTCAGAGAAGTTCCTCTCATCACACATGTAAAACCTGGACTTTCAATTCCCTAGCTTTTGGAAGTGCTTAAACAAAAACAGCCTTTGAATGTTTGAAACTGTTTTGATGTGCTGTTATTTCTGTCTTGACCTAATCTACTCAGCGGCATTAATCCAACTTTGCAAAATCTTAGACTGTCTTAGGACTGCATATTCAGTCTATGATTAAAAGCAAAAAAGAAAAAAAAAAAAAGGAAAACAAAGAACAATGAACCTCACACAAGCATTAGCTCTGTGGTACTTCAGAGCACAGCACTACGAAGACGACAGTAAGTTAAACAGATTTAGTCAGCTATCCAAAGAGGTGAGATACAGGTGGACACTTTCATTAATTCATACTCTACACAAATAAATACTGGCATCACTAACAGGCTGAGGTTAATTAGATCATCAGAAAGTCATTAAGTCTAGCATACAATCCCAATACAAGTACAGTTGAGTGGTAAATGTGCAAATGCATAAATCAAAAGACTAAGGGTAAGAATCTGAAGGTATCTACTGGTCTCAGATTCACTAACAGGACACACTGACTAAACATTACAGTTACAATTTGATAATTCCACATGGAGTAGAGACCAATCCAGGAAACTTTCCTCCAGGCCGCTCACATGCCTGTAGAGGTTCATACCATTGACAAGATGCCTTGCTCGGAACTTCCAAAAAATGCCCACGTTTATAATTTCATGAAAAAGAAGGGCTTGTGGCAAAGTAAAGTCAAAGCAGTTGTCTTATACTGAACTGGAGTTGGAAACTAGGAATCAGAAATCTTAAGTTGCTAATTCTGCTACAAACACCCTACACAAATTTTCAATACTTTCTGCTCACTTACCCATCTGTACAAGGCTACGCATCTGAACTGGATGTGACTGGAACATGCTACAACATATTTAATATTGCTTAAGTACTATGAAATCCTTCTGTGAGAGATGGCAGACAAGCATACTTTTCATCATTACAATCAACTGCAAAATTCTAGTGTCCCATAAAAAAAATCTAAGTACTGGCAAGGACTTCTGAAGCGTAACAGCATGAATTGTTATTTATTTGATTACTTGTGTTTGAATAAAGCATGAAGAAATACCATAAATGTACAAATAGATTTAATCTCATTTGGAAGATGGATAGTTGGAGAAGTTGTTACCATGAATACAGAACATATATCAAAGTCTAGGACGTCGTTAAGAAGGAATTTCTCCTCCAGAACAACATAAAGCACTGAAAGAGAAAAGAATGGTGATTTTTTTTTTTTAGCAGCTGAAGAGCCAGGTATAGAAGTCAGGCACATGATGTAGTTTTGCCAGATTCAGCCCATGTTCTAGGAACGGGCATCCGAGTGTGAGCGCCTCTGTCCTTGCAGGTGCAGGCAGAAGCTGTACCCAGCCTAGCAGAAGGGTGCCAACGCTGCCAGCTGTCGCCACCATGCCAGCGCTACAGGCACAACAGTAGCACATCCCTGCCATCAATGGCTGCAAAAACACCTGTCAGGCTGAGGGAGAGTCAGGTCCAGATACATCCGGCAAGCCTGCACAGACATGAGATCAATCCCCTTGGAAAGAGTCATTTGCTCCTGCAGATGCCTTCAGAGTCAGACCTCAGTCCTTCCTCAAGACCCAGGTGTTTACAACCCTCACACATGAGGCAGTCACTTTCAGGGAGATGTCCAGGGAGTCACCAGTAGGCTAGAGTAACACTTGGCTAATACTGACATTGAGATTACAAGTGCCATCCCTACCAGAGCGAGAAAGCCTGCCAAGCCTTCTCTAGGCAGTATCAAGAAACCCAGTCCTAATTATCCCTTCATAACCTTGCTTCACATCATGTCTAAATGTTCTTGCTTGAAGGAAAGACTTTTTAAAAAGGGTTCCTGCTTTCAAGCCTCTCTATAGATATTTTTTTAAAGCTTGCTGCAGGAACATTTCAAAAGGGAACTTCTTAAAAGTTATTAATTTGGCTCCATCAGGCACTTCCTGACAGCGGGATATTGGCAGGCACTGCTCAATTTTTTCCTCCGTTGGACTTGCTTTTGGAAATCTCTTTAACTGAATCTATTTAACTGAACTTGAACCTTCATGAGAAATTTAATATCTTTACAGTCTATTTTCTTCAAAGGGAACAGATGACCAATTAGGATTGGAGTTCAAACTCCAAAACATGGATCCCATACTGCTCCTTCCTACCAGTGGGAGTTCTGCTGTGACATCCAAAACAACTAGTATGCTCCAGATGAACGCCAGGCTTTCTGCCACAGACTAGCAACCCGGTCAAAGCCTGCACCTGGAGATTTCAGAACTAGGAAGGTAACATTAATACTGGAGTCCATCAAATTACACATGCCGCACATGACATTTTGTCTGCACAAAGTAGACAAAAGTAAAGCAGAATTTTGTATGGTGTCTCTGCACCAAATGTAAAAATTGCCTTCATATCTTTTTATACCATACTTATGCACCTTGAACCATCCTATCCACATGAAACTAAGAATTAATGTTTTTCTTTGATCCTAGGCAGGAGTTTACACACATCTTTCATTAAAATTGATGCAAATGAGACACTATTTCAGTTTCACTGGTTTTAAAATGTTAACATAGTACATGAATTTTGGCTTCCTTCTCTTTTCACTGCTTCACACTTGCCTATCAGTCCAGATAGAATTATTCATAATGTACCTGTACAGTTGCAAATTAAACAGTTTTCACATTCCAGAAGCTCCTATAAGAGCTCTAACACACCCTTACATGCTTTTGCACAAAAACTCTCAGCTTCAGTCACACCTTTTTCCAGATGTGTAATTTTAGACTGAAAAATTAAGTCCATTAAACATCTGAGAATGTACATGGCATCAAAACAATTTCATATTAACCATGGTCTGTGCCTGCCCTTGTCCTCTACAGTTCACAGGGTGAACACACTCCTCTGCCTACTTTCCATCTACATTATGCAACAACCATATGTTTATTAAAAACATTCTCCTAACACTCTTTTGCCCTGACAACAACAGCAGCATATTCCAGGGTGAATACCCTATCAAAAGGAGAAGGCATAAATATCAAGAAGAAAGGGTCTGTATACAAGGCAGCCAACTGCAACAAGGAATCACCCATTCCACAAAGGGAATTCTTGGGTGAAGCTGAAAGCTGAACTCTCAAATCTCTAGTCTAACATACAAAAAACAAGAAAAAACATGCTAGGAAACAGATATTCAGGCAAAAGGGACAGGATGGAAAACTGTATTTCTTTCAAGGGAAAGGATTTAAAATTATATATTTTTAATCTGCATCCAAAACCTAACTGCAATACACGAGAAATGGATTTTTAAGGCACTTTTTAGGGCAGATGGTACAGCTTTTCCTTCTGCAACTAGGGAAAAGTAAAGAAATTATGGGAGAGGCAAAACCCACGTGGGAAGTGGTTATGCCAGGGCTGAATCATAGATAGAACTGAAGAAAGCCTAGAAAAGAAATAAAAGAGGAAAGCACAGAAAAAAGAAATATATTTTAAAAAGAGAACAGGAACGCCCCAGCCAGGGAAGCAGAAACTATTGCAAATCACAAAATCTGTAACAGAGAAAAGAGAGAAGATAGCCAACCTAAGCCAAGAAGGGTAGAACAACAGTCCAGAGCAAGGCTGGGAGGAGGAGGAGAAAAGCAGGTCAGTGCCGTAGGTGGAGAGAAGATTATGTGGCAGCTTGAAGATAAGGTTAAAGAGCTTGAGCTTCAGGCAGCAAGAGATGAGGAGCTGGAAAAGCAATTCAAGGCAGAGAAGACATAGCTGTAGCAATGAGAAAAGGTGGCAAACTACCTTCAGGACAGTGAATGGGAAGGTAAATTAAAACCACAGAGAAGAAAAATTAAAAATAACCCCAAACCCACAACAAAAAGCCAGCAGCCATGCAGACTCCAGAAGCTGATCTGAATACTGCAGGAACATTTTTAGAGCCAGGACCAATGTTCCCAAATGAACCACTGGTGCTCAGTTTCTTTTGCTTGCTTCCTCCCCTGCCACAGCCTTTCATCCAGCTTCCTGCCTTCTCCCAAGCTATCCCAAGCTCACCCCTTCTCAGGACTAAAAGACTACAAGGAATAGCACCCATCTCCTACACTGTTTCTCCCTTGACTTCAATTAGCATCAGAGAGCTCTCGCTAACTTTGACTGCATCCGATTTTTATGAGTCACCCTCCCTTCTGCAAGAGAGGAATAAACCCATAAAACAGAGATACAAGAGTGGGGCTGAAGCACACATGGTCCTCTCAGTTGTCTCAAAGCAGGCAATGAGCCTTCTTGGTCCTCACCAGGATCCTGGAAATTGTCCAGCACATCCCAGACACTTCTTGGGGTGGGGTGGGGGGAAGAGGTACTGGCAACTTCAGCATGAAAAACAGATAGTTCTAGGAAGCAAGAGAAAGCAAAAATGGCCTTAGCTCATGGTGATGCAACATGTGTTCCCTTCTCCATCATGTACTCTGCCTGTGCATTGCACATCCCCATAAGGATGCCACAAGAAGGTGGCACAGGCTTATCAAAAGCAGTTGGATGCCTTCACTGCACCTATGGAGCAGGTGACACCACAATGTAGGGCAGGGAGAATAGCAACTGATGTGTCTCACCACAGCAGCACAGGAGTGACAGAGCTGTGAAGTCTCTGAAAACGCACACAGCAGGCAAAAGTATTTCCCCCTGTGCCACTGCCCAGCACCCACTTTTTCCAGCACTTCATCACTGTGGATGGCTATCACAAAAATAAATGCATATTCACAAGCTATTCTTAGCGTCCACCAGAGAGGCGATTACCAAATTACCCACTTACATAATCTCTTTTATATAATCACTACGATGCTTTTCTCCTTATGCAACATGGACAGTGACCGTGGCCAGCTGAAGTAGCTGCTTCCCCAAGGAGAGCTACACCGGCAGCTCTGTGAGTGGACGTGCTGCATATCGCAGGTGCACGGAGAAGTGACAGCAAGAGCTGCTTCAAGGCAACCAAACTTTCCAGTGCCTTCAGCCCAGGGAAGACATCACCATCCCTGCCCACAGGGCTCCAAAAGCTGCTCAGAGCAAAGGTCACCTGCATCTCAAGCTGGTTGAGACAGCAAAACCAAAGACACCCAAGCACCTCCAGGCAGTCTGTCCCAGCACTCAATGGAAGCAAGTGGGATGTCTCCATTGACTTTTAATGGCCTTTGGATGGAGTCCAGGATTAGGGTTTTCATAAAAATAGGAAGTAAAGATTACTACAGAATTAAAACAAGCTTAATCCAAATCCCCCTGGCTTTGTGCCACAGCTGTGCCCACAGGTTTTGTCCATAGCAAAAACCAGGTGAAGCTGCAACCTAAATGTGTTCCCACAAGATGCCTTGTAACATGCATACATGCGCACAGAGCTGGCAGTGGGTCAGCATAGCCATGCCAGGAAGTTTCACTAGCCAGGTTTTGGGCATATTCCAACGTGTCTCCTACAACATTTTCAGGATCCCATCCAATGCCTTCTAGAAACACTGCAGATACCCAGATATCTATCCAGACAATTGCCACTATACAGGGTATAGTGAGACCCAACTTGCTAGCATTCACACTGGGCTTTAAGGAGTCAGCATCAGAAGTACTACCTACAGCACATGACAAAACAAATCTAAGATGTGGATTTCAGAAGACAGAAGCTCCAAGATCTACAGATCACTTGCAGATCTGAAACATTTTTCTATCACCATGCTGCAAGTTCAGCACTAAGTTCAGCTGGTTGCTTGGTACTGGCATTATGCAAAAGCCCCAGACCGCCTCACCTTTTCCTCGACACTATGTAACTTGTAGTATCTGGCTATTATTAGACACTTATGCCTCCCCTGCTCTCTAGCTTCCCTAGAAATACAGGTCATCCTAAGAAACATGCAGGCAAACACCCAGCCTTAGCGCAGCACGATAACATACTTTATGCAGGGACACATGCACACAAGTTTAGGAATAGAGAGCACTATCATTTCAGCTACAGAAAAAAAAAAAAATGAAGCAGCCTAACACTATCTTACGCTATCTCAAACTACAGGATGACCCAGTTCTGAAGAGTTTTAATCCAATCCCAGTCACTATTAGTATTTCTGTATCACAGCCAGGAGATATGAATTGCTTTAGTCAAGAATCAGATCAGAGCAAAACTGGGGTCCCTGACAAAAAACCCCACTGGACATGGTGGGGCCCATCATGACAGCAGTGCTTGATAGTTTGGGATCAACAGGCATCCTCGGCCCCATTGCTGCTCAAAACATTGAAAATCATGGTTATCATTACTGATATATGTTTGGGATAGGTAAGACAGTACTTAAGATAGGAGCATCTTATGTCAGCCCGAAAAAGAAAAGCAGACTGTGAAAAAGTAGATTTAAAACTTCTTACACACCCATCCTCCCCACTTTTCTTTTTTAGGCTAGACAGTTTTCCAACCATTTGAAAGCAGCATGTTCAGAGATCATGTGTCCTCTCTTTTGGACTGAGATTCTGCCAAACTTAATGGCACTTGAACAAATGAAGGTGGACTTTTATACCCATTACCCTTCCTGTAATCAGTTAAACCCCCGGCTCCAATTGCAGCTGCGAAGTAAGGCCCTGAGCTGTGAACTCACACTATAAGAGAGCCAGCAGTGAATTCCTGGATCTCACTTACGCCAGTATTGAGAGAATGATCTCTAGCGATGAGCAATGTATTTTTCCCCCCTGAGGAGCAAAAATGAAAGAAAACACTTGCTTGACTCATCCTTGCCTGGTTTTTGCATCAAAAGCTCGAGCACTTACAGTCACCCACCAACCAGACTGAGATGCGCCTGGTTTCACATTTACAGATATCATGAGGAAAGCAGAAAAGAATTCACTAAATTAACAGGTTTCTATCCACTTTAGTGGAGAGATTTAACAAAACTGGGAGAAACAAAACACTGTGCAACACCTGAGCAATTCCCCAGGTACAGACTCTTACACGGTCTGCTGTCATATCACCACGTCTAAATAGTGCTGCACAGTTGGATATCAGTCTCCTGTGTTGACACTAAAGGGACTGTGCCAAAACTAGCAAGGTAAAAACACCTGGCTTTTTCTAGTTAGACATGGACCACCTCCTGTGCAGAAAGGGAGAAATACAGACTGTGACCAGGACACACAGAAGAATTTTGTTGGTCTACCTACAGCCATCAGACATGCATTCAGAAAAGACACAACTGTGCAGCCAAAAAAACCCAAGTTTGCAGCAATTTAAAAGAAGCCCATCTTTGCTACTACGGTCATTGATTTTCCTTTGCTAGTATATGTTCCCTGACAGAACTCCTCATTTATTGACAACCAGATCCTCTGGATAACAGGAACCTACCTGCTCTTAACCCCATAGCAGCACATGCCTGTCACTGTAACTACATTGTGCTGGCAAAATCAAGCTAAGCAGAGTAGGTCTACAAAAGCATCATGCTCCCTTGGGTGTTAGTGCCACTAACTGAGGCCCAAAAAGATGAACATGCACAACAAAACGCCCCCCTCACATCAGATATAACACATGCTACCCATCGCCTTCAGTCTGCTGTCAGTGAAATCCCTGCCACCTTCCCACATGCTCACGTTCCTCTCTTACTAATTTCATTTCTTTTCAGGGTTCTCCACTTCTTCATACTCCCAGGGAAGATCCAAACAGACTGGAATGCATATAACTAGAAAGGCGAAATTAAACATTAAATGTAGTTACCTTAGAAGGACAACTCTTTAGAGGTATTGGCTACATTCCTGGAGTCCACAGCCCCCACATCTTATTCCAGCAGCACAAGACCTGTGAAGGAAGGATCCATCCTAAAAACTATTGCCAGCTCTTTAGTTGCCTGATGCTATCAGTGTCAGAAGTGGGAGACCAAGCCAGCTGGCACAGCATCTTTCCCACTCCAGCTAGAAACAGTGAGCTGCTTTCAGAGAGCTTGTGTGCAGCCAGGACTGGAATCTAGGTACACTCCCATCACCCTTCACAGACAGCCACTTTCCACTGCCTCTGAACTTTGAAACTAAGGCCCACATCTCTTCACAGTCACTTTCAATGAAAGGCCAAGGTTCTGGGGGTTTTTTTTAGACCTCTAAATGAGAGAGGTGGAGTGAAGGGTGCAGCAGAGGAGTGCTGTGTTTGTAGTTATACTTGGCTGGACTCAAGGACAACAGTTCTTTCTATGCTGCAACTGATGCTGCACTTCCCCAGAAGTACAGTCTCCATCCATGACCCTGTCCTGCCCTACAGATGGGAGAGGTTGGGGAGGCCATCAGCTCCTGGTTGAACACCTCTACTCTGAGAGACACTTGGAAGGTGGTTTGGGAAAATGATTAACTTGTCCAGAACAGTATCTAATGGCATCTTTCAGGCAAAGGAAAAAAAAAAAAAATCAGACTCTGCTAGTTTCCCCTTCTAGCAGAGCATGGAAAAAGTCTCCATGATTGCCTTCCACTCCAGTACAAATGAAGCATCATCTAGGGACACAGTTTATTTAGCAGGGGATGTGGCTGTGTTAAGTTTACCATTGGACTCCATGATCTTAAAGGTTTTTTCCAACCAAAAGGATTTTATGATTCCCATTAGGAGAGACCTAACATATTGAAACAAGAAGTGTGTTATCAAAATGAGCAGTCCTGCTCCAAGCCATACATTCTCCCTCCTCTGTTGCAGCAAGTTTTATGCTATACCACAGCACAAGCCTCTGCTGAACCAATGGAAAACTATTCCCCCTCATTTTTTCCCCCCACGTCCTTTTTGTGGCTTAGTCATTCATGGCATCAGTGGGTTGATATGATCCTTTGGTGGTCCCAGGGCCACTGGAGCTGCAGAAGCTGGCAAAAGCAGGGATTAGGGATCACCTGTGCCAGCAACAACCCACACCTTCATTGCATGAGATACAGATAAGAAACCAGTTCTTGCTAGTTCTTTTCCTTCAAAAAATTTGCCAGACTGAAAACTGAGTCATTGAGAAAGATTTTCAGTTGAGCTATTTAAAACACAGGTGTAGCTAACACCTATTTAGCACAAAGTTGAAGACACTTCTGAAGAAAGATGTTTTTAACTCAGCAGTGATAACTCTACCATTTAATGTGTGAGAAACCTGTCAAGATACATTGTTCTCAAAAAGGAGAAAAAGAAAAAAAGCATTCAACAAACCCAGATTCTCCTCTCATGCCCTTCTGAAATACCAGGCATAGCATTTCTTACTTATTTCATATCTTACTGTTCTGGTATCAGGGAAGTGATAATACCCACTATTAAAGACCTTCACTTTCCCTTGTCTTGAAACTGCTATTTAATGCCCAAGATCCCAGGCTGTGTCCCCAGACTTCAGACAGACCTAAGATTAAACACTATTCAAGCAAACAAATAAAAAAAACTTAGAAAGGCTTTGCCTCTTGCTAGTCCAAAGATGCTTTATATTTGCCACAACAAACTCTAAAAGGATTTCAACAAAACCTTCAGCAAAACAAACTCAGCTGCATTGCTGAGGATACAAAGCAACAGTATTGTCAAAAATTAGATGCAACAATATACTACTTTTATGTAATGGTTTTTCATATGGATTTTACTTTCTATCACAACAAAACTGAAAAAAATTGGTTGTTATCCCAGCAAGATATATTTTTAAATATTTAATCTTATTTATCTTAAATTCTGTAGCATAAATTTAAGCATTAATCTGTTTTTGCCTGTAAACTCAGCATACACTGATGACTAAAGCAAGCCTCTATATGGACATACTCACTGCAGTTTTTCTAAGCCTCTTCTCAGTGGAGAAAAACAAAAAGAAATTGTATTAAACCAAAGAGTTTTAACTGACCCCCTTTTTTTACTGATTTTAGCTAAATCCATTTTAAAAGAGCACCTGAAGTCTAAGGGCTTGCTTTGGCCAAGTTTAACCTTCCAGACACCTGCATTAGCTGAGTGAAAAGGACCATGAGGAAAGAGAGTCAGACAACTTCCCTTTTATGAAGAAAGCATAACGGAAAGTGCTAAATATTTTTGACTTCCATAAGAAAATACAAACAGATTTTACAGGTGGTTCTTCTAATTAAAAAAAAAAAAAAACACAACCAAAAAAACCCAAAAAAACCCCACCCAAAACCAACGAAGCCCAAAAAACCCCATTTCACCTCCTTTTAGAGAATGCAAATGGCAGTCGGTCACCCATTCCCTATGCACGACCAACACGAATCTGTCTCCTCCTCAGCAGGAGCAAAGTAAGAAAAGTGAGTGGGCTCAGTCCTCCTGCCTGGAAATCACAGCCCATCCTCACTGCTGTCAAGAGGCAGGGAAGACTTGCCAGCACCAGTTGGATCTCCAAACTATAAATCGTAAGAAAGCTCTTTCCTGCCTTCACTCAGCAATGGAATAGCTGCTTTGCAACCAGTTGCAGGAGGGTAAGGAAAAAAAAAATCACCAGAAATTCTGTAAGCTGCTAAGTCCGTTATGTAACCAGAACTAAAAAGCAGGAGAGGGACTGGACACATCTACACTAACAACTCTCTAGCAGAATTTTTGGGATGGCATTTTCTCCCTATTCCCCTCAACCTCCCCTGAAAGAACAAGAGCTAAAACATCAATAGGGCAGTATTCGTATTCCACAGAGAGGGTCATCACAGAGACAACAGCACTGGTGTGCAGGCACATTTGTATATTCAAGGGTGCATACTCTCTTACAGTACTTTATATAAAGGAAAACCTGACCACTAATGGATAGAAAAAAAAAAAATACCAGAAACAGCTGGGGGGAGGGGAGGATGGAGTGGTCCCCATAACCCTCAAAAATTCTTGAACTCCACCTGTGCCTACCATGATTAAAATGTGTAGGTTTTTTCTTTAAGACTGGTAGGTTTCCTCATCTTAACATTCTTGTTCCTACAAGGATTTAAAAAAAAAAACAACCCACAAACAATTAAAGAAAAACCACAAACAAACCTCTTCCTTCTTCCAAAGGACAGAAATTTTTGGTTTCTCTGATAAAATTTTTCCTGTTGAATTCCACTTACAAAAATAATATTAAAAAGCTCAACAGCAGTTAACAAACTGAGGAGCACCAGCCAATTTTGCTTTTACTTGAATCTTGTATGACAGACTGTAGGGAGTATTTGAATTTTCTTTTAAGAAAACACTTTTTGCCATTCCTATGACATGTCCATGTTCTTTTTAAAAAAGGCACTTGACTCTTGTGTAGTATCTTTCATCTGACAAATTAACAAGAGGGCTATACTGATCACTTTCTTCAACCATCCAATTATCAGTGTTTCTATAAGCATCCACATTATAATTCCTGAGAATTATAATGAATTATAAACTGTGTGTAGAAATACCAACACTAGTACTTGCAGAAGTAAGATTTTCAATTTCAATTTTTATAGCCACACAGAAACCTTTGTAGAGGAATTCTCACAAACACCTCACACCACCTACAGCGACTATTGCAGGCCTCCCTCACCTTAACTAAGAAGCTTAACCTAAATATTCAGACACTTGCATTAGCTCCTAGGTTCTCCTGGATACAACACAAGGGCCAAGCAGAGGTTTAGACACCTAAAATTACTTGACAGTTTTGAAAGCTGAGGCTACCCAGCAAGCTTCTCTGCAGCAGTAACAATAAAACACCTTTATTACCACTGCAGCACAGACAGAGTCCTCTATCGGCCTGAAACAGCTCTGTTCAGCTTCCCCATTCTTGAGATGAGCTTCAGCTACTGAGCTGTCCTCCATCCATCACTTCTACAGCCTGTGAGAGAGAAAGCAAGCACTCAGTCTGAGAAGTAAGCCCCACAGAAACACTGGTGCCCTCATTCTGGCTGAAAATAAGCTTGCTTCATCAGGGGGGGAGGGAGGGGGACTGCCTGTTTAGTTTTATTTTTTCCCCATTCCAAAGACATCACTATTCATTAAAGTCATATTTAAGCTCAGATGACCAAAGCCCTTGGGATCACTGATAAAGGAGAAACAGAAATCTTGATAAATATGTCCCAAACAGTCATCACTTCAAGGACCTCCTCAAATCTTTTTATGAAACTGAAAGACTGCTGAGACAAAATACAGTCCTATTGACAGAACCATAATACGAGCTAGCAAGCAAGACTACTGGTTATTTGTGAGGGCAGAATTATATACTGTGGGTATAGCAGACATCCAGGCTCCTGGTGAAAATGGGCATTTCAAACAACTGCAGTTAACACACTGCTATCTCCAAGTAGCCAAATTAATTTGAAAAAGACAGATAAAGATTCAACAGTCTTCATTTCTTCCTGCAAGAACCAAAATTACCTGTCAAATTGTCCACCTCATTTTACCTTACTTGTTGAACTGTTCAACTGCAAGTTAAGTCATGAGCAAAAACACATGGCAACGTTGGCTTTTCTCCCCTAATAATAAGGTCTTCTCAGAGCAGAGCTTTCTGGCTCCTGGGGCTGGAGATTTTTCTTCCACCATGATCTTTGTGGATGCAGAGAAAAAAACCCTTGTCACACAAGAAAATTCTAAATTAGTTCCCCTCTCCCACCATCACGGTGCTCCAGGTGTTTCTGTAATCAGTGCATCTCAAGCTTGTCTAGAACAAGGACTGGCATTTTAACATCAAGAGCCAGCAATTTCTTATGTGTAAATCCTGCATCGATGGTGATGCCTTTAGTGACCTTCATGAAACCATGCACCAGCACATGGAAGCTCCTGTCCCTCTTCAGTACCTTTTGCCTTTAACATCAGGAACAGCAAACCATCACTTCCTCGTGGGAGACTGCCAGAGGCAGCTACTAACTAGGCTTCAGCCTAAAAGTCACAAACACACACACTCCCGACATTCAAACTGACACCCATCATGAACTTGATCTATACTTAATTATGAGGGAGTTCATCATTCATCAATATAACCAGAAATAGCAATTTTGCAATACATGACCATTTTGTAACACGTATTTTGGGTAATGTAACCAAGAAAACTTGGTTAGAATCAGTAAACTACTGCATTGTGCTCTGACAGACTAAATGGGTTCCTCCCCAGTGCCTGGGTAACAGTCACTTACTGCACAGTGATGAATGAAAACCGTATTTCTCAGCTCATGCTCTTTTCAATAATAGCTACGATCATGTTGAAGCTGCAATCAGATTTAAAACAATTGCAGCAATGTACAGAACTTTGTGCAGCAGAC
Source organism: Cettia cetti (assembly GCA_013401135.1). Taxonomy (NCBI): domain Eukaryota; kingdom Metazoa; phylum Chordata; class Aves; order Passeriformes; family Sylviidae; genus Cettia; species Cettia cetti. The sequence continues at coordinate 4,191 of VZUI01088117.1, read as the reverse complement.
AGAGAAAGTTTCATATACCAAAAACCTTCAAAAAACCCAGATGTCTCCAATTAAGTTATTTAAACCCCAAGCAATCTGTTTCTGGACCTGTAGAATACAGCCTTATCTACATAGCATCTCATTTTAATAGGGAACCTAAGAATTTCCAAGAAAAAAAATCCACACAACCAGATGGCAAAACAAAAAATACTAAGATTAAAAGAAATAGGGGGAAACTCCCCCACAATTAAAACAGTACAAAAGCTAAAATAACAGCAACACTGACTAGATCCAATGAGGATTTATGCAAATTACTTTTTTCAGGCACGAATGATCTTTTTCAGCAGAATACACGTTAAGATAACAGAGATACCAAATCAAAGAGATCCTGGAGGGGTGAAACCTTTTGCAGTCTCAAATAAACATAATCCCTCAGGGAAATGGTGGTGTTTGTTTCATTGAATCGACATTTTGCTATCCCTGCTTTCTGAAGAGCTGCTGCAGAGTGAAGAGCAATTGAGGGCCAGGATCAGGGCCAGATTTACAGCCAGGGTAAGGAGATGCGAATCAATTAACTTGTAAAGAGTTATTTACATTAAGCAGTAATTTTGATCTGAGTGTTTTAATGGGATGATGCTGGATGGCATGGTGGGTAACACACCAGAAATCATTCATCTACGTAGGTGGCATAAACATGTAGTAAACATCACTTTCATGAATTATATCCATGACCAAAAGCAGTAATTACAGACCCAGCACTCTGGTTTCCATGTATGGGTTTGGTGGCATGCCAATTAAAAAAAAAAAAAATTCATTTTCTGTCTGAACTGCTCCATCACAGAGGCAACATACCTCTCTGACATTTTCAGCTGCATTGCCTCTGGGCTTTATGAATGTAGAAATGTGCCTAAGACAAGCCCACGGGTGTTTCCGAAGTCACCCCGGCACGCCGCCACCGCACGTGTCCCGGCGATGACTCCAGCACGCTGGCAAAACCTGCCACCGGGAGCCGCACATGGCAGCGCGCCCGCACGCGTCTGTCCCAGGGGAGCTACCGCTGCCCCCAGCCCCAAGGTTAAACTACAGGCCAAGAGACAGCTCGCCCCCAGAAAACATCTACCGATCCGCCCACTGGAAAAAAAGAGCTGCTTTCCCTGATCCAGTGTCATCCCAGCCCACAGGAGGGAGGCTGAAAATCTTTAAGGTGTCTTGCAATCCAAACTATTCTATGATCCTAGAACTGCGTGGCACACATCCCCCCTCCAACTGATGAAAGCTCCTAAATTCACTGTTTGTTCCGTTGTTTTAAGCACGAAAGCTGCGCTACCCAGGCTTTCCCAGAAGTTTAACCACGCTGCTCGGTGCCGCCACGGCTACTCGTGAGCTGACGCCGCCGCAACTCAACGTACCTCTCAATGGACACTTTGCACACGAAAGGCCATTTCAAATGAAAATAAGAGATGCACCTTCCCTTTAACCCTTACTGACAGGCGAAGGCATTGCGACCCCTGGACAGTCTGCCAGACTACTGGGAACGGGCAGCTTCCAGCAGCTTGTGCCCCCTGCGTAGAGGTCCAGTCTTGCTCTGCTCCATCACACCGCGGATAATCTTCCTCCAGCCGTAAGACCCTGGGCACCCAGCGACCCCGGCCGCCGCGAAAGCCCGTGACCATCGCACCCGCGGCGGCGTCAGGTCTCGCCCAGCCTGGCCCCGCAGCTCACCCGCAATCCTGACCGCGCACTGCCTGTGGAGCCAAGCCCATTCCGGCAAAGACATTACCCCAAAATAAATCACCTCCCGCGTACTTCCCCCGGCTGGGAGCGGGCTGCACCTCTCCTCCGCCAGCCGCGCAGCTCCAGGTCGCGACCGATGGCGGACCCCGGCGGGGTGAACCCGGGGCTGCTGCAAGCGCCGCAGGGCAGCGCTCCCCCCACGGCCCACCTCACCTCCCACAGCAGCGAGAATAGCAGCGCAACCCCAGCGTGGAAGCGCTTCATCTCTCCTCCTCCTCCTTTTCCTCCTCCTCCCGCGGCGGCGGCGGGCTCGCCCCTCCGCCTCAGACGCGCACGGGCGCTGCCAGCCACGCCATCCCCGACGGCGGGGGAGCTCCGGGCAGCAGCGCGCGCGGCGGGCTCACAGGCAGCCCGGGGAGGCGGCGGCCAGTAGCCCACACCGGGGGCAGAGGGGCGAGGCGGGGTAGAGAGGCGGCGGGGCGGGGAGGGAGGCGGGGAAGCCCCGTAGCAGAGCGGGGGCGGGCTGACCCGCTGATCCCCTCAGCGGCAGCGTCGGCGGCCGGAGCCGAGCGAAGCAGGGTTGGGGCAAGGCGGAGGACAGTGGGTGCTGGGGCGGGCGGTACAAAGAGGCCGGGCGCCGCCTCCGCCTCTGAGAGCTGGCAGAGGAGCGGCCCGCCCCGGCCCCTCCCCGCGCCGCTACCCGGCCGGGAGGGGGCGGTGGCGGCGGCGGCGGCGGATGAGTGAGCCGGCGTTTGTCCGCGCCATCTGCCCCTGCTCTGCATCTCCCCCTGCTCCGCATCTCCCCCTGCCCCTGTCACCGCCCTCGCACCTGCTCCCGGCCTGAGACGCAGTAACCGGCTCCTCTTTGGAGCCGCGCGGTCCAAGGGTCGCCCGTGACCACGACACCCCTTCCCCGGAAGAGCGATCTTCTGGAGTGAATCCAGAGAAGGCCACAAAGATGCTCAGAGGGCTGGAGAATCTCTCCTACGATCACTTAAAGAGGAGGAGCTCTTCAGCCCGGAGAAAAGAAGGTTCTGAGAACACTTAAAGCAGCCTTCTAGTGCCTAAAGGGGAGTTATAAGAAAGATGGAGAAGGATTTTTTTACCTGTAGCGATAGACCAATGGGAAATGATTTGAAACTGAAAGAGTCAATTTAGGTTGGACATGGAAGAAATTTTTTACAGTGAGTTTGGTGAAACACTGGAACCAGGCTGCCCAGGAGGTTGTGGATGCCCTTTCCCTGGAAGGGTTCAAGGCTGGGTTGGAGGAGGCTTTGAGTAACCTGGTCTTGTGGAAGGTGTCCCTGCCCATGGAATAATCTTCGAGAGTCCTTTCCAACTCAAAAATTTCTGTGGTTCTGTGATTCTATAAGTTGTTACCTTGTCATCACATGCCTGGTGATATGGCACTTAACGGAGGTAAGACATAACCCCTGGGGTCCCAGAGGCCTAAGCAGTTGCCACTGGTCAGTGTAATAAGGAGCAAAGTGGGCTTCATGTACTGTCCGAGATTTCTTTATTCACTTCACATAACCCGAATACAGTGCAGACGTGAAGACAGGGAACAAATGCTGTACCATGGGTTTTAAGGGACAGAATCAGGGTGGAGTTTGGGGTCAAGGGGCCAATAGGGAGAAGACCGGGGAGGTACACAAAGTGGAGTTTACAAAACATAAAACCAATAGAGAGGATAATATGAAGAGATTTATACAAACAGACCAATAGAGCTTCAAAGAATAGGGGTTTCCCCAAGAGCCAGTCTAGACAGGGGCTGGTACTATGGAGGATTGACAGGGAACATTCAGGAATAGGGAACAACCCAGGCTAAACTATAAGCACACCCCACCGCCCCCCCCCCCCCCCCCCCCCCCCCCCCCCAACAGGGGTAAAGGGAATAAACCATAGGGTATTAAAACACAAAATTACACAAAATTGCAGCATTCCCTCTACCAGCCTGGTGGGGGGAACAGGAGCTGTGTATCTAGGCTTAGCCCTCCTTGCCCACACGGTAACCTTTGGCATTTCAGAGAAGTCTGGTCCTTCATTTCCTCTGCATGCTTGGTAACAGCCCTGGGACATCTAACTATAAAGGTGTCATGACAAATCCTAAACTGGAGTGGAGGTACTCACCAACCCCCGTACTGATCTCTCTGGCTCCAGGTGGCTGATGTAGTTATGCCTTGGGTATTTCCTTCACCATGACCATCTTCACCATGTCCAGATGCTTTGAGCCTCCTTTTCCAAGCCCATTGCACTCTTACCACGGGTGGACACTGTATGCAGTTGGAGGAGAGCACAGCTCTTCTCTGAGTTTAGGAGGTTGTTATAAATACTCAAGCTGTCCAATTAGCCGATAAAGAAAACCAACTCAAAACAAGTCAAATATAACAACAATTTAATTGTAGCAATTTAGCAGCTTAAATGTATAATAATAATATAGGTTATAATCTGGTTCCAATAATAGTGCGTAGGCAAAAA
>VZUI01088114.1:0-13524 GCA_013401135.1 Cettia cetti | reverse complement strand
CTGCAGGGGGGTTTTGTCCAGAAGGGGTACAAGGGGTGGATACAAGTTTACAACCAATAGTAAATTGTACAGAAACAAATGCCAACAAAATTACCTAAACACTAGCAAATCAAAGGTAACTTGGGAGTGGTCTTAACAGACACTGTGGCAGCTGCTGGCTGAATCCTCTCTGAGGGCAACTTGACCTTGGAGGTAAATTCCATGATGGACAAAGGGAAAAAGAATACATAAAAGAACCAATGGGGAACAGTCTCTGGGCAGAGACCAAAGTAGCCATAGAAACCCTTATCAAACTATGATAGTAACAAATTCCAAGGTATGGGGCCCACACCAGGATAACTAAAACTACACAAAAGTTATAATAAAAATCCTAAACTTATATCTAAAACCTATAAAACAAATTCTGCATCCCCACACATAGCAATCATTTTTTTGTATGGTGCGATTTCCTTCTATGATGGGAAAACAATTATTTTATAGTACTTTTGCTCACATTGAGTATGAGCCATATGGTAATATTTAACTAAAATTAAATTTTTTTTCTGGTAGCTACTCATAATATATACTCACTTTTGTCCTACTTAAAACCCTGGATATTATGCACTAGTGATTAGCATTACATATTTCAAAAGACACTTAGTTCTTCTTTCTAGCTGAAGAAATTATTTTCAGGAGAATGCAACAGAAATCAGATCTCTTTCAATTGTTTTTTAGACCTCTTGTGTCCAAATATTATATCGTGATGTTTTGTTTTGTTTTGCACTTTCAAGGTGATATTCAAAAGGCAAAAGAAGAAAGCTAAGTTTTATAACCAGCCTCTATAGACTTAGCTACAGATGAAAACAATAGGTCTATAGAGTAATTTCTATGAGAGCACAAATAGAACTTACGTGGAATTATGCTATGGTGGGGACAGATATTGTTAGAGTTGCAAGTGCAATAAAGAAATATTTATACAAGGCTGGATGAGAACATTAGAGTTTTGTGGAAACAGTTGCATGAAGGAAGAAAAAAGTTTATTAGCTGCTATAGTTGAAGTGTATGTAGCCTTCCGGGGGGAGTAGGGAAAGGAGAACAGCTGACCCTAGGGTTTAGAACAGTCTGCTGCAGTGCTGACACTGAATGTACTCTTGATTGTGTCTGGGGGCCCCTAGAAACTCAGTGCCTTGAGAACCTTACAACTTTTAACTAAGCTGGTAACAGGCACGAGGCTCTTCTCAGTCTTAGACTTTTAAGAACCTTATGTCAGAATTAATATCTGCAGAAACTTTTTGACTTTGAAATAATCCTAATATAACAATGAGAAAATGCAAGGTGTAATACTCAGTGAGAAGGTTCTGCAGATAATTTTACAAGAAATGAAATATTGTCCAAAGAACTGTATTAATTCATTAATTAACTGCATTATACATCAAAGAGAGAGATTTATATAGGATGTCGCCAGATATGATGTTTTATATTGAGTGACAGTATTGTGATTTGCTTGCTAAAAGAAAGTAAAGGTAGGAAGGTAGGAGCTCTTTTGAAGTAAAAATTTTAAGAGAAAAGCTAGATTTTGAAGCTGAACAGGTACTGTCCTTTCTTTTTTTTTTTCCTTTCTTTTTTTTTTTTTTTTTTTTTTCTTCTTCTGCTCAGGAAAACAGAGCTAGCTTGGTTTAGGTATTCTGTAAATAAGATTATAGTGATTCAATAATTCACTCAATGCCATCTAACTTTGTTTTCTTCTCCTGAGGTAAGTTCCATCGTAGTTCAGTAGCAGGGCCTTGAGGCCATGTGGTTATATATGCATTTTTCATTCTCATTGTGAATTAGTAGTTTTCCTTACTAGGGGAAAATCTTGTGTTTGTGAGACAGGGAAGCTTTGCTCACATAAGCAGTTTGGATGCATAGACAGAAACCATCCAGAACTCCTTTTCTATTCCATTTCATCGCTTGTCAAATATGTCCTTCTCCAGCTACTGGGGTTCTGCTCTCTGCAAGTCAAACAACTGACACAGATCATTTGGTCAGCTTAGCGTTTGCAGAAGGAAAACTTAATAGGATTGAAATGGCGATGTGATATTTCTGCACCAGGAAAGAAGGTCTGACCACACATGCATGTTACCTTACCATAAATCAAAATAATTGCTGGAGCAACATCTATGGTGTATTTCTCCACCAGTACACTGCTGTCTTTCAGATACAGACATCAGGACAGACAAGTCAGGTAGTGCTTACAGTTTTGAGAAAGAAGTGGTATTTTGCTCTAGAGCTGTAGTTTTAGTGGGTGAATATGATCAGCCTAAACTATTAAGAAATATTTAATTGATCTAAGCACAATGTCAAAAAGCAGAGAAGAAATACTTGACCACAATAATTTCACTGTCAAGCATGGTCATTAGGATGAATCCACAGCATAAATATTAGTGTGGGTGGATGGGGTGAGAGAGTACATGTAAGAAAATGTTGAACATACTTGACCCTAACAGGCTCAAGAGCTGAGGACTGTTGGAGATACAGAGCCAAACCTAATGTTCTGTCAAGAACTAAACTAAAACATGACACTTACTATTGTTAGATCAGGCATACAGATTCATGTCTAGATTTTTGAAACTTGGGTTACTTTTAAATATCTTGCCTAGTTATTTTTCTCATCTGCCTCCAAAATTCTGTGCAATTACAAAAACCTTTCCCATTTCCACACCAGGTATATGCCTGAAATCAATGAAGCATTTGAGTGGAACCACAGAGAAACTTGGTAGAAGGGATTGAATTGAGAACACAATGCATTGCATTTTTATATATATGTCCTATACATATATATATGTACATATGTATATTACAAAAATTTATATTCTGTTCACTTTGGGAATCAAATACCATCCTGACAGATTCAATGACATTTCAATCATGCAAGCCCAAGAGATAGTAAATTAATTGAAGCCTGTATTCATTGGTTCTCTAGGTTTATTTACTTATGGAACCACTAATTGGCTTTATTCCTGGGTGCCCCCCCCCCCACCCTCCATATTTCAGTGGAGGTAAAAGACAAGTAATATATTGCTAGTGATTTCCTGTATTCTATTACTCACATTGCTGCCTGTAATAGAAATAATTCATTTTGTATTTGCTAAATAAAATTTCTTTAAACTGTCAGTGCTAATTGGGGTTTCAGAACCTAAATACCAAAAACCTGAGGAATATAATACTACTTTAGGCCCTTCACTGGTAAAATAGATGAGAAAATGTAAAGAAAAGTGATAAAAAGCTGAGATTAATAACATAGTCACCTAGCTGTATATCGTGTTTAGTAATTAGGCCTTGTTTAAGTCTTATTTATGTAATACAAAACTTATTCTTGTCTGAAATTCAACAAGTTCCAAGATCTGGTGCTTCTCTTATTTTGCTGTGAGTGTTCAGATAATACTGAACTTCCTCTAAAATGGTCAAAATTCAATGAATAAATACAGCTTTTTTTATTCTTAGCTACACTGCTAACGTTCAGTATTAAAATCCAGAAATATATCTATTGAAGACTTGTACATGATTTTCTTACCTAAAATATATATATATATATATATATATATATATTAATAAAGGAGTCTTGCAATGCAGAGTCTTTGTTTGGTAATGAATCCTCTATGAACAGATGTTCATGTCCATATAGAGGTGCAACATCAGATAAGTGCCAAGGTTAGATACACTGTGGTTACTGATAAACATTTTTTTAAAGGCAGATTCATATGTCATGAATCCTTTATTTGGTGTGCCATAATTTGGAGAAAAGTGCCTGTAGGCTGCATAATAAGAACAAACAGATAAACAACAAAAGTTTGAATTTAGTATTTCACAGCTTTGTTACTTATTTTCCTCATATCCCCTTGAAAATTGTTTCTAAGAAAGCAAGCCACTGTAATCAATGAAACCTTTAATTTGCTTTTTGTTGGAAGACATTTGATCCATTACAACCTGCATCCTGCCCTGCATCCTTGAGTCTACTCTTGAAATTAAGGAAAAAAATATGCCCTTCAAGCGCCCTTTGTTCTCAACCATTTCAAATTATGTGAAGATTAACAGTCTTGGAAATCCCTTACTGATAAATTGAACACAATTAAAACATAGAACCCACTACTCAAATCCACCAGTTTATTAACATTCCAATTGCTGGGAGTCATTTTCTTTTTTTAATGGCCAGTGTATTTCAATGTTTTCTTCTCTTCATGGAGAAAGAACATTTACCTTGTGGATCTTCTGACATGAAACAGTTTGAGTGCTAATGCAATAAAAGACAAATCTGAATGAACGTACATCAATTTTTTTTTTTTTTTTCTGCTCAAAGATGAGTATTTCCTTTTCTCTTAGCTGTGGCTTCTCATGATTCACATGTTGCCAATATTAAAGCTCATGTTAGATTCCCTTCTGCTGGAATACCATGGAAATGATGCTGCTTTTACAGCTTTGCAAAATTAAATTTCATGAAAATCAATAAAGTAACAGTGCTGTAAAATTGACTTAAGCGATGAGGCTCAACATGTTCTCTGAAAAATCCGTTTCTAGAAAAGATAAAACAGAAGCATAACATTTGGGCTATTGACTAACATTTGTAAGGTTACATTTATTTGCCAACCCTGTGACTTTCAAGAATGTCAGAAAAATTATGTAATCTGTTTTGGAAAAGTGATTTTTTGCTATCACACTGGGATAATGAAGCATTGCAAAATTAATTCTTTTGCTATCTGCACCCTCTAAAAAAAAAAAAAAAAAAAAAAGCCAGAACTGTTAAAAAACACTGATAAAGATATAGATGCAGACTTAATTTTTGTGGATTTAGTGTAAAAAATAGACTTATTTATGGGTTAATTGGGAACTTTAGTGTTTTAACCCAAGAATACTGTTAGAGAATTCAGTCCTTTAATGGACCTGGGGGCAGAGGAAGGGGGGAACCAGGGATGACCAACCCCCCAAAAACCCAATGAACCCAGTGAGGTTCTGCTTTCTGTTCCACTTTTCTGACATAAAATTGTTAGGACAGAGGTAGTATTTCAGAGATGGATTTCCAATAGCATCAGCTTTTTCTGTCCCTCATTGAATTACCCTGTGTTCTTTCACAAAATAATGCTTATCAAGGCTTCCTGGTTATTAATACTAACAATCTGAAGATTTGAGAAAGCAGATTCTATTAATACAGACTTCTATTAAAAATATCAAATAAGTCACCTTCAGAAGTAAGCATTTCTGGAAATCCTTGAAATTCATACAGTTGACCATACGTATCATGATTCAGAGTTGTAAATTCCATGGTGGTTTGGAATGAAAGTAAACACAATGATTCTTGTGGGTGCCTTCCAGCTTGAGATATTCCATGATTCTATGGTCATTTTGGGGTGGTGTTGCCTTTAGCATAAGTAGACAAATCACATCTGATGGGGGAAGTGAGAAACTGCAGACTGACAACCAGTTACTATTGTGAGAGACTGAAATGTTAAAGGTTAATAACTCAAACAATTTGCAAAAGCCCAGGTAATTTTAGAATAAACACTAGCTTAATTTCAAGTGAGTGCCTAAGCATGCTGCAGAAATGGGACCTGGGAAAGTAAAGAAGGAGTGAGAATGACAACCATTAAGAAACCCAGGGACAGCAGTGGAGAGGTCTGATTTGGACTTTGTAATAGCTAAGGAAACAAGAAATATGAGGATTTGTGATACATGAGAGGGATGCAGGTCAGTGCAAAATTTAAGGAATCCTTAGAAGAAGGGGGCCAGGGAAAAAGGAGGGCCGAGATGAAGGGGGGAAGGGGCATTAAAAGGGCTGATAATATATAAACCATTGATAGGTTCTATGTGTCTGATCTGTGTTGGTCACTGCAGCCTCTCCTCTTTTATTAAATCCTTTCTGATCTCTGCACAGTACTACTCTATCAGGGAGCACTGTAGGGACTGATTGCAAGCTCTGAAGAGATGGACACAAATGGATTAAGTCTCAACAGGTAGAGTCAAACTGGGATGAGTGTACACCTGGGTTTGTCCAGCTCAGCTAGAGCAGGTGTGGGCCTCAGTGTCAGCCACCAGTGTGGGACTATGGACTGTAACATTTGGAGGGCTGGAGTGTTTGTGGTTTTCTCCTGTCTTGGTGTGCATGGGGGTTTCTGCGTTTGTAGTTTGGTAGCAAATCTGATGTTGGACTCGCTGGTGAGCAGGAGGACCTAACTTGGTACCCCAAGTTACTATCTTGGGTGACCTGTAACTGTGAGGTGCTTGTGGTATTTGCTAGAAAATATCAAGCTGGAATGGCTGGCAGGTGGATACTGGAGGAGGTCTGTTGTTGTCATTGGACATAAGAGACTCCAAATATTTCAGAAGGCAAATAGCATAAAGAAGGCTTTATTGTCTAATTGTTAGTACTTTTTATAAGGTGTTTTGATACAGACTTAACATGACTGGTAAAAGGGAATGACACCTCTCTAGTCCCATTGGTGGAACTAGAGAAACACAAACACACAGCTGTACAGATTTGTTTTGAGAAAGAAAGGTGATTTACAAAATTGCTCAGAGAGAAAGGCTCCCCTGAGAAATCTTCCCTTGGGAAGAAATCTGCAGCCTCTAGAAGGTTAAAATCTTTCTCAAACTCAGAAATCAGGCCCACAGTCAGCGTGCAGGCATGGGTGTTGAATGGGAAGAGACTATTCCTGCTGATGTTCAGAGGATCTGAAATGTGCTCATGGATCTAGGGAGTGTGGCAGCATGTGCTTTCCCAAGATGAACTTCACCCATAACCAGCTGGAAAGGAGGAAGTGGATTTGGCCATCAGTACTGTGTTTATGTGAGTACTGGCAGAGTTATATTTGGGTCCTGTTAAAGGAGAGTGCCCAGCCTGCAGCACTCAATAGCTGATTGCATTGTTTGCTGTCCTCAGCGTGTGTCTGATCTCATACTGAGCATCACTGTTGCCTGAATGTGCAAATTAGAAAGTGTCAGCTGCACCCATTGGCATGGAATAAGAAAACTGGTCCTTGTGGATAGAGGTGCATTGGGCTAGGCTGCAGTGGCTAGAAAGAAGCAATTACAGAGGCAGTAGCATTGAACTTCCCATAAAATACACCTGAGCAATCCTTTACTCCCAGTTAACAACTGAAAAAAAGATATATCAACTTGCAACTCTAACTGGTAATTTAAATTTTTCAGTATTTTAAGACTGCTAAGAAAAAAAATGTATTAAGGCTTATTGCAGATAAACTTGATAAGAACTTGTATCAGATTTATTTCTAGTTTTTCTGCAAGAAGATGCATAAAGACAATTAAAATACAGGCAAATGAATCAAGACAATTCAAGGGAGTTTCAAAATTCAAGGGAGTTTTTGCTGTTGTTGAAAACTATTTATGCTGCAGTAAGACCCAACATGGCTATTGGCACAGTCTCAGATACATGAGAAGTATCCTTTGAAGGGAAATGGGAGTAAGTTTCAAAACTAAATATGAAGGAAGTGTAAAAGATTGAAGAAAATGCACTACTGAATTGTCCAATTATAACATCAAAGTTGTCAGGTTGAAAGAATCTCAGTTTCTGACTGTTCTAATGCAAAGCAGAGGATGAGAGGGAAGACAATTTTTGGTTCTGGAATTCAACAAAATTTAGATTAATAATTTGGGTTTTTTGGGTTTCATCAAAGAAAATAAGTCTCAAAAAATTCCAACAGGTTAAAGAAAGGTAAAAGTGCTCAGATTTTACAGTATTTTCTCAGCAGTAGTTTCAAGGTCTTTAGTGTAGGTTGAGTACAATCCTTTTTCAACCTACTACTAATGGAAAATTAATTTATTCTTTCCATATTAGTAACTTTTGATATTCTTCAGTTCTCCTGCAGCACTCTATATTCCTTGTAAGTAACTAATAATTTTTTTCATGATGCAGCTCAGGATCTGGATGTGTGGATTGAGAAAGGTACAGCAGCACTTGTGAGCAGTGCCAACTGCAGTGTGAGTGCCCTTGCACAGATGATACCACTAAACAACAAGGCATTAGTGACAGAAAAAATTAAAGCTTGCATCAGAATGAACTTAGTGGATACTAGACTAGAATTTGAAATGAATATTTGAAAAGCAAGAGTAGGTCAAAAGATATGAATTGTTTTTTAAAGTCACGGGGGCATTCCTTTTCAAAATTGACCAGCACTTATATATTCCTACATAAAGGTGTTTGGATGCCAGAGAGAGGAGTGTATGTTGCTGCTATTCACATACTTAATTTACGCATGTTCTTTACTGTGAAATGGGAAGAAGAAGACAAAGGTAATCATGTAAAGTCAAAGGGAGTCATTAATTCATTCATTCACTCATATTCTGGAGTGTTTCATTGTGACATCTTAGAATTAGTATGCATTATAAAGATCAACATTCTTTGGGAGATTTGTGATCTATTTACTTCTAAAATTTTGGATTCCAGGGCAGCAAACTGATTACAGATAGGAATATACTATATCCATTGATTTGTTTCTATACTGACTTGGAGAACCACCATTTCTTCTTCTTTATACTTTTCACTTACTCTATAGGTTAGTTGTCTTAGTTATAGGTGGTTCATCTTTATTCCTGAAAACCTTAACCTGCTCATCCTTGTGTGAAAGAGTCTCAAAATATTTCAGGCTGAAAATATACATAATTGTTGATAGCAGTTTCTTATCTGCCACCCACTATCTGAATACTAAAACAGTATTTTGTTAGAACTTTCAAAAACTGCTGTAGAAGTTGTCAAAAAAGATTAATTATCTTGAATGTAAGAACTAACAAATTTTTCCCACCTGCCTGTTGCCAGACAGCAGCGTGGGCAAGAGAAGCAAACTCCTACTGAACTCTCTTGGGTTGGTACTCAAGTACCTCTTTACAGGTTCTTAAGCTTTGTTTCTGAAGCAATATGTAAAATTCTGGTTTAAAAACTGAAGGATGAGAACTCAGTATAATCCTGGCAGAAGGCTGACTGATATCAAGAGAGGATATTGTTCATCTAGAAGTACCTGCCTCAGTCTCTTTGGACTTAATTTGTATTTTGTGAAGAACTTTTCCTCCCCTGTTTTGTTTGATTTTGTTTTCTCATATGCAGCATGAATGAGACTGTGTTCACTGTGACCTAGAGGTTTCTTATTCAGTGACTGCTTTTTGAAGAACAGACCCACTCATCTTCCTCATAGCTTTGCTGTATTTTTTTCTATATCTCTAAAGTTAAATTTTGCCACTTTATAAAAACACTATATATGATAGGTCCCTATTAGAGTGCTTTTTATTATTATATATATATCTTCTCCCTGAATTCTGTTTCTTAATGATTTCACAATTCTCTGCATTCTGTGAATTTTATGTACAAGAGCTATATATAATTGTTTTATTATTGTATAGTAAGCTCCATGAATGGTTAAAATACTTAATAAAAGCAGACTCTGATAGTTTTAGTTTACTTTTTTTTTTTTTAATTAGACAATTAGTTTTTCAGCAGTTAAGGTGTTGTCTAGTAATTTTAAAAAATCAAATTACTTTGTGGCACTAAGTCAGATACTAGGTCTATGTGCACGTTTCAATGAAAAAGCTGCATTTGTTTACCTAGGCATGAGCTTGGGCTATGACATGTCAATACAGTCTCACTTAATGAAGGCTTACAACAGAGAATAGTATCCTATTTGGTCAATTTTCAAGTTGACTAATATTATTTATGCTTCCAATGAACTAAATCCAATTCTTTGATGGAAATGAGTTTGGCTTGTTAAGTTACATCAACAGTTCTGGTTCTGAAATAACCCAGCATTATTAGATTTATCCAAAACATACTTTGGCAAGGTATCCTCAGATAGCTCTCTTTTTAGGATATTTGAAAGTTGACTGTATAAAGCATTTCTCCTCGTTAATGAAAATTGCCAGTGCCTTATGCTAATTATACTATTCAGATGGTAACAAACACTTGAAGAATTTCATCCCAGAGCAACTTAAATTTTTGTAACCTGTTCCTCTGCCTCCAAGCATGAATATCTTTTCCTGATAAATATTTATCAAGCGTTTTTTTAAAGACCTTTAAGTAGACAGATTACATGGCCTCTCCAGGCAATCTGGAGAGTGCTTCACTCTCTTTACCCCAAAAGTTTTTCTTAATTTTCACCTTAAGCCTTTTTATGCTGTAATATGAACCCATTCTTTTATATCCATCATAGGTAAGGAATACAGATTAATCCCTCCTTTGCAGAAGTAATTTATTTATTTAAACCTTGTTTGTATTTTCCCTTCTCCCTTTCAGGTAAATTAGATTAATTCAATAATTTCAGTTAGGTATGCTTTTGTAGACCTCTGATTATTCATTTTCTTCTCTTCTTGACGTCTCTGATTAGTGCACATTCTCATTGAAGTTCAGAACCCAAATCTAGATCAGAGATTCTAGTTGGGTATGAGACTCTACTTGGTCTTATGACCCTTTCTCCATAATTTTCATCAGCAAGAACATCTCTTAAGTATACTTGAGAGTAGAGCTAAGAGAGGAACTTAGCTGTCCCCTTCTTTCCTATGCCATTCCCATTTTGTTAATTCAAATAGGCAATTTGTCAGAACTAGCCTTTCCATTGGTGCAACAAGCCTAGTTAGATGTTGTTGCTTTTTTCAAGGTCAGCCTTTGATGCTGGTGATTCAGGAGCCGACACGAGAAGACTTTTTTCAATTACTCTTGACTTGATTCTTATGGAGAAACTCCTTGCCTTCTCCTCTCCTAACCTGTACCTACAGGCTTATGCTCTGTTCATGTGTGCGCCCTTAAGAGTTTGACTTTTTCCATTTCTTGTGTTCTATGTTTTCTCCTTACATCTGAAGAAAAGGGCAGAACTTCTTATTAGCTATATTGGTCTTTTGATGTGTTTATGACCTTCCTTGAGAGAATGATTTGCTTGAAATATCTACTTGAAGACAAAATGTTTATGCAGTTGCCTCTCCTTTGATTTCTGAGAGTTTTTAACTCTTCTGCTTACTTATGGATTTAATCGAAGTTACTTCCTGTGAATTTTGCTCAGCCACTTCATCCTTGTTGCTCAGAATTATAGCTAAAAGCCATCTCTGACTTCTACATAAAGAAGCTTTCATACAATACTCCAGGAATGTAGTGGTTATCTTAACTAGCAAAGCTGGTCAACTGGGTTTCTTCTTCAATTAATGAAGATTAATGGGACTCTGCAGAATATGATGATAATTTAGAAATAAGGAATTAAATACTCTTTGGAAAAAGATCTTTTGTTATATGCTTCATAGATACAGTGTTTAGGTGACTGGATTAGTTTTTTGATTAACAACAATTTAGGTTGCTATAGTTCATTGGGCTGAATAATGCTTTCTACTTTTTTGGTGTAATCTCTTTTTGGCAGTTGTTTGGGTAATTGAAATTGTGCATTATTTATTGAACCTCACATTCTGAATAATATTGCCACTGATTCTCATCAAGCCTTATCTTCTCGATGCTCATGGTTTACGTTGAGCTCTGAGCATTGTGGTATCCTGTGTTGCAGCTCAAGGCATTGCCTGTCTTCATCTTTTCAGAAGATGATTGGTTAATTGATAAATGGATTGTCAAGCTATTAGCTCAGAAATTATTTTTGTTTCTCTAAATAAGAAAATATAAATTAAATCAGCCTATAAAAAATAGAAAGTACTACCAAGGTGCAGGCCAAAAATTGAGGAATTAATGTTTCAGGGAAGAATTTTTTAGGTTACATCCTAATGGACAAAATAGAGCCTTGCTTTGTTTTAGGAAGAATATGGAAGGCACATTTTACTTCTTGCAAGGATTGTGGAGTTTCAGAACCATTTTGTCCCAGTCTCAAAATACCAAAGTAAATTGCTATAGTCATTCTTATTTTGGCTGCTGATGGTAAAATAAAAATATTATATAACCTAAACAAGTTGGGAATGGTAATTTCTACCATCGACTGCTTCACCGTCCAAGCTGTTTGTCAAATGCGCTGTCACAATAGCTTCTTTGGGTAATAATTTGAAGAATCAATAATCTTCTCTCTTTTTTTATGAAACCTGGCAACTTTTCCATCGATTGCTTTTCTTCCAACACTGCACCTGCTGCCTTTGCAGTTTCTGATTAATTTTCTAGCATCTCAGCTCATTCGTGTATTTCAATATAACACAGTGACATGGGCTTCTGAGAATATACAGGCTGTTTCTTTCCTGCTTGGATACTGTAACCTATGTTGGCAAAATGGACCTTGTTTTATATACATAATATTGTGAGGTTTAGATAAAACAGATAAAGGTGTAACTCTTCCCTGCATATAACCATGGAATGTGGTGGAATAAACTAGGAAAGAAACAAGAAATGTTTCATACAATTGCTGGCTACACATTATTTAGATGGTAGTTAAGCAACAGAAGTTACCATGGCATCCAGGAGTATGTCTTCTACTTAATATGTTGTGCCTTACCTAAATTAATTAACAGTGAATACTGCAGAGTGTAGCAATTACTGCTACAAGTATCAATAAAGAGAATATTTGCTACGGCCATCACTGGAATTATCTAATTGCATTTACCTTTTGTGTTTCTTTTCAAAAGAAAAGTTTGAAATAATGACAAGTTCAAATCTTGTTGGGTATTTCCAATTAGAGTGCAATTTTGTGTTATTACAAGTGCATGTTCATTTATTACTAGAAAAGGTTAAAAAATGAAGGGCAGATGTTGTGAACATTCATGGACATGACCTTTTGCAGATGGCTATAAAAATTTAAGAAGTGTTCTGGATGGCTTTAAAGTTCCAGTTTATCTATGGCTATGGGGACTCTAACAATTAGCTTTTGAACTGCAACAATGATTTATAATGTTAGCATTGTCTTAATTATTGCTCAAAATTCCAACAACATTCTGGGCCCCATTTTCAAAAAGGTTCCTGAGATCCCATCTCCAGAAATGTTCAAGGCTGGCTGGGACTTTGAGCAACCTGTTCTTGTGGAAGGTGCCCCTGACCATGGTATGTTGGAACTAAGTGATCTTTATAGTCCCTTCCAGTCCTAACCATTCTATAATTCTAAGATTATTTTTTCTCTAGCATTGCCTCTTGTCATTGTCAGTTCCTGGAATGAACCATCTTAGACCAAGGCTGTTTTATTGCCAGGGACATGTTGAACCTGTATCCATAATCACTCCTCTTTTTCTCTGTACCAAACTGCAAGTCTTATTGTCAAACTGTTTTCTGTATACAAATCCTCATGTTTAAATTTTTTTAGTACTTAAATTGCTTTTTGCCTTTTTTTCTGCTGTCCTTGTCTGTACGTTGCAGCATGAACCAAGCTCTAAATATAATTCTAAAGTGTGGACTCTGAGCTGGTAGTGATGTCCTGTAGCTGGGGGTGGGGCAGGGGCTGATCTTATGTAGTTATAGAATGTCCTAAGTTAAAATGTAAGATGTGCCCAAAGTATGTATTCTATCACCATCTTCATGAGCTGTTGAAACCAGGTGGGGCAGTGTTTCCCTTATCTGCTGTTAATGGCTCATCAATGCCTTGCCACATGACTCATAGATAACGCCCC